>CAIGRT010143602.1:0-13988 GCA_903798405.1 Fraxinus platypoda
AAGGTGACAGTTCTAGCAATGGGCCATCAGTTCAAGCTACAAGGTATGCTTCGACCTTGTTTGGTATTTGTAAAATTCTTTGTTGGAATTTTGGGAACCCGAGTTAGGTTCGGATGTCATTTGTGGACACTGGGCAAATGTGATGTTTTTTGTAAGGTGAAGAGTTTTGGTACTGAATAAAGAGATTGGTTTATTCTGATGCAGTCGGACTTATTTTTCAGGTGGAGAAATTTTGGAGTTTCGTTCGTTGCACCGGAATTTGTGTCAAGATGGAGATTATTGGATTTTGTGGCCCAAATTATATTGGAATTTTTGGGAATATATTTTTTCTTCTTTGCACGTATTTGGAAAAAAATATTATTTCCTTTATTTCACGTGTTTTATTGGAAAAATATTGTTTCCTTTATTACACGTAATTTGTTTTTATCTTATTTTCATCTTGGGTTTGGACATCTTTTCTATAAATAGTAGACTCTTCATTCAGTTTTTTGAGAGCAGAAATTGCTGAAATTATATTTTCTTTCCATTGGTTGTTTAATAAAATATCAGTTCTTCTGCTAATTTTTCTTTTCTTTACTTTAAATCTTGTTCTTGTTTGGTGAGCGATCAATACTTCATATTGCTCCATTAATCTCTTCCGGTCCTTCACAACACGTGGGTTCAAAGGGTCTCAACGAGTTTATCGTATCAAAATGCCATTAAGTTTAGGTTTCGATAAACTCAACAAAAAGAATAAAAAAAAAATGTATAATTTATTCTTCCTTGTCAAATATGCTAAGACCGAATATAAAAATATTGGTAGCAATGAGAACAATAGAAGATCCTGAATTTTAACTGTGTACCAATTAATGAAATTTAAGCATGCGCAGAAGAAAACTAATAATGAATCTTGTTCTACAAAACTTAAAGCAGAAAGGATGATGCTTTTGAGGATCAGGGACTATGATTTGTTGCAACACAGCTTACTAGACGGTCGGATCATACAATCATTCTAAATTTATTTATGGGATGTTTATGTTTACTAATAAAGATTGAACACAAATTATATTCATCGTGGTGATCAATTCTATAAAGCACACTGACTATATAAATTTAATATTGTGTACCAAACGTGCTTTTCAATGTTTTAGAGCAGAGACGTGTGCATCAGATTGCTTAACCATTAATTCATGCACTACATAAAAATGTTGAGAAGAACCATGCAACGTTCAATAAAAAACATTGAAAGAACAATGTTACGGCCAAAATGAGGCAACCACTAACAGCGTTGAATAATATGTCCAAAAAGGGTATTCGCGAAAAGAGGGAAAGGAACTCCCCTGTTGAACCTTAACTCTACACTCACTATATGACTTTGGGGGTGTTGACCACGAAATTGAGATGAACAAATTCCCCTCACTTAATCAGGGTTTTCCCTCCACAAATTCACTGATTTTTTGCTGAGATGAGAGCTCTGAGAGTGTATTCAATTTTTCACTTATATATTCTTCTAGATTTCTGATGGGGCCATGAGGGTAATTAAGTCTGTTCTTTGACCGTATTGATTAGTGGATTTTCTCTTTATCTGTAAACTTTTCACATTTTATTCACATGTTACGCTTTCCTCACTTATATATTGGTTATGAAGTCATGTTTAATATGTTTATCATTCTTATTTAAGTGTTCTTCATCAACGATTTTCTCATATGTGGAATAACCTGTGGAAATAAATACGAGTATTTTACTTGTTTAATAATTTTTTCCTTTGTATGTCTTGTGTGTTGGAATTTATAAAACTAGAAAATCTAATTACTTTATTATTAAGATCCTTCATGCCAAATTACCAAGAAAGTTAATAATGCGGAATATACCTTAATTCTTTGGGATGATTATTTAATACCGGATTTTGATTTCGAATCTTGAATATTGATTATTGGCTCATTTGGTTCTTGAGTTCTTAATATTGATTTTGACTTATTGCTCTATAATCTTGATTGTCTTGTTTTTCAATTTAATTTCCGCAATCCTTCTTCTTGATTTTGATTGTAATTCTTGATTATGGGTTTTGGATCTTCCTCTTCAATATGCTTTCTCTTGTATTTTTGTGTTGATGAAATGACACAAATAATGAGAATCACATATAAATTGGAGACCATAACCTTATTTATAGTTTTCATATGTATTTGACCCATTGTCAAATACAACTCCAATGGATCCGGTCTCTGTACATATAATCCAACCTACACTTTATTTAGATGCCATAAACTCATCAATTTAATTATTTATAAGATCACTTTAATTGAGCTCAACTGTAAGATGAGCTTTATACACAATTAATTACATATGTAGACACACACGACAAATTAATAAACCCAACCTCGTGTGATTGTCATTGTGTTCAAGATCAAGCATATGACTTCGTATAATAAATGCTCATTGATAATGGCCCATGTTTGCGCACGATCTGAAGTTTTCTTAAAAGTGTTCGTTGATAGCGACAGATTCGCGCAGAGTGAATTCAAGATAGTAACATGAATAACGGTCAGAATTCCTGCCACTGATATTTGGAAATTAATTGATAAACAAATAGTCAGCGAAGTCCGAGTCTATTCATTTATGGTTTGGGACATATAATCAGGTTCTCCACATAGCGCGAACCCAAAATATTTTACAATTTTCTGAATTTATTTTGATTATATAAGCCTTGATAATATGCAGTGATACGAGAAATGGTTGATGAACTTTTGCCTTCTTATAATGATGGGGTCAATGCTATGCTTAATTGATTTAAGAGTAATGTTATTCATCCCCAGTGGGGATAAAAACACAGTTTAGGTGGCTTTAAATGATAAGTTAAATGAAAGGTGAAATTAGATGACTTATTTAATTTCACCTATCATTTAATGTCATATTAACGCCACGTAGACTGTGTTTTCATCCCCAGTGGGGATGAATAGCATTACTCTTGATTTAATGAGAAAACGAAGTTAGATAACAAATAAATAGTCCCCATAGTTCGAGATTAATCATTAATGTTAAGTTGCAAACTTGTAGAGTTTCTAAAGTAGGGATTTGAATGCTGCTATTGCTAAGGCTCATTAATGGCGTCTGCAGCGTGGTCAGATGAAGAGGCACTTCCATGATCACGTCGTCATTTGCATGTATCAATGAGGCTATTCCTCATTTCAAGGTGTATGTATCGCATGCGTTACATGACAAACACACTTGATCTGACCCATACATTTGAAGTAATGTTTGGCACTTTTTTGCATTCAACCAAGATTACTTTTCTTCTGAGTTGCTAGGATTAGTTTGGGTGGGATCCAATGACTAAAATCTGTTCACAAAAACTATAATTATGAGATTTTTTTTCCAGTACTCTCGCATTCGTGTTTTTCTCCATTTAGCTTAAAGTTTTCGTTATTAGCCATTGTACAACAAAAGCTAAAAGTAATTTTTTCGATGACCCCCTTCTGCTTCTTGTTCTAAAGTCTTTCAAGTCTTTCTCAGGTTTTACTACTTTACAGTATTTTTTCATTTTTCGTTCACTGTTCGTTGTGTTCCGATGAGTTCTTTATTTTGAAAGTGTTTAGAGAATCATTTCAATAGAATGTCTTCTCAAAATGACTCTGGGTCTGTTAGCGCCTAATCTACTAGTGTTATGATTAGGGATGATGGTGCATCGTCATCGTCATCGTCAGTGACTTGTTGTATACTAGTGTTATACTTTAGACAGCTATTATGCCATCTGGCGAGTTTGTAGATCTACGAACTTTGAGCGGGGGGTATGGGCCTACAACTTAGGGACAGCCCATAGGTGAGCTTGAGGATTCTGATGGGAGTGAGGGCGAAGCGTATATAAGGCATGGGAGATCTTTTTCAATATTACTAAGAGAGATTTGGTCGAGACAGGGAAAAGTTTAATATACTCGAGGACATTAACCTAATCTGTACTGAATAATTTCAAGCTATAGATTGCTTACCTCGCGACTGTATTGCCATTTGTTATGGTAATTTTTTATCAACCTTGAACAACAATGCTCGAGGTTGTTTCCGGTCATCTTAGGGGTTTTCCCATGGTTTCCTCCTCGAATTCCCTGATTTATTCAATAGACATCCGACAATGTATTTGTGCTCTATTTTGGCTCCTTGTGTTCAACCATATTCACCCACTCTTTGAACCCAACACTAATAAAATGACGGAAATATTGTTCAAAATCAATAAAAAAAAAAACGGATTTTGAATGAAAATGGATTTTTGAGGCCATATTAATGAACTATTCGACCGCATAGTTCAATATGGCATGCAGCCGCGTAACCATATACCAGGACTGGAGGCTCCAGGGCTGCATTGACTATGCGGTCGCATGGGTTTGGCCTATGCGACCACATAGAGATAAAATGTAGCCGTTCATGGCCGTTGATGTTTGAATTTTGGTGGCTTTTCATATGATTCTGGCACCATTTCATGGAAGAATATTGAGGCCTATATATAGGTGATTAATATTAAAAGGCAAGAGAATAATAATCATTCTTGGAAACAGTTTTATTCCACAGATAATAGAAATAAAAAAAAATCCCTTCTTACATATTCAAAATTCCATTTTGTGTGTTCTTCAAGTTTTGGAGAATTTCACTAGTGCTTAAGCGTTAAATCCTTTACAAGACTTGATTAATCCTGCAAACCATTTGCCATAATCCCTTTAAGCATCATTTTCAATCCGAAAGGGGGCAAATAAGTTTGAGGACAACGGTTTCGTGTTCAGGCCTTCTTTTTTCATTTTTTTTTCTGGTTTTCGTTCTTTGCATCTCCAATCCTCTTTGTGCACATTATATATTTTCCAACAATCTCAAACTATATTTTGCGCAATGGAGAATGAAAAGCACTATTCCGACGATCAAGTTGATGAATCAAGATCTTGTTTGATTGGATCATTTTGATGGAACCAACTTCACGAGATGGCAAGATAAATTGAAGTTCCTACTAACGGCATTGAAGATATTCTACATCCTTGATCCAGAATTGGCACCATTACCGGAACCAACAAATGGAGAAACTGATGTCGTGAATGCCAAAAGACAAAAGCGCCAAAAAAATGAACTCATATGCCATGGCCATATTCTCGATGCTCTATTAGATAGGCTATATGATCTCTACACCAATACTTCATCGGCAAAGGAAATCTGGGACGCTTTGGAAAGTAAGTACAAAGCAGAAGAAGAAGGTATAAAGAAAATTTTAATTTCAAGGTACTTTGATTTTAAATTTATGAGAATATTCCCCTTCTTCCCCAAATTCATGAATTACAAGTGCTTGTCAGCAAGTTGAAGGTGGTCCCAAGTGGGAGCAATTATTGCAAAACTTCCCGGACCTTGGAAATGATATCGAACTAAATTCATGCATAGTTCCAAAAACTATTCTTTGGAACAATTGCAAAAGAATCTTCAAATTGAGGAAGAGTCAAGGGCAAGAGATAAGAATGACAATTTTTATGAAGGCACTTCAAAAGCTAATGCCGTGGAGAAGATCGGGCCTTCTAATAAATCCAGTAAGAGAAAGCCTTCAAAGAACTTTAATAAGCTCAAAAAGAAGACCAAATGTGGTTGTTTCATGTGTAGAAAATCTGGACATTATGCAAAAGAACGTCGACACCGGAAAAGAAACAACCCCAAATGAAAAGTAAACTCCATCAAGGAAGACAACATTATGGCTATCGTAAGCGAAATTAATGCTATCAAGGGAAAGGTTCCCGGTTAGTGGTATGATACATGTGCAACCATACACGTATCATATGATAAATCCTTATTCAAGACTTATTATGAAGTGGATGGAGAACAAGAGATTCAGATGGGTAACAAAGTTCGATCCAAAGTGTTTGGAAAATGAAATGTAGAGATCATCTTCACTTCCGGCAAGACCGTTACTTTAACAAATATACTACATGTTCCTGATATGAATATGAACTTAGTTAGTGGTAATCTCTTAGGAAAACCGAATATAAAATGTGTTTATGAATCCAGTAAACTTGTACTATCCCTAAATGGGAAATTTGTTGAAAAATGCTATTCTTGTAAAAGAATGGTCAAATTATGTACCGTTGACAAATTGATTAATAATAAAGTTGATTTTGCTTATATTGTTGAAAAATTTACATTATGGCATGCTAAATTAGGTCACATAGGTAAGAATACCATGAAAAGAATGTTAAAATGTGATTTAATATCATATAATGAAAATGATGCATTTAAATGTAAAACTTGTGTAGAATATAAAATGACTAAGAAATCATATCAAAGTGTAAAAAGAACTTCTAGTATACTAGAATTAATTCATACGGATATATGTGAATTAAATGGTATGTTGACTAGAGGAGGAAATAGGTACTTCATTATATTTATTGATGATTTCACTAGATATATGTATGTTTACTTGATGAAGCATAAATATGAAGTCTTTGACATGTTTGAAGTATATAAAAATGAAGTTAAAAAACACCTAAGTAAGCAAATAAAAACTCCAAGAAGTGATAGAGGAGGCGAGTACTTTTCTAGTGATTTTAATTCATTTTGTGAACTACAAGACATAATTCATCAATGTTTTGCACCTAAGACCCTCGAACAAAATGGTTTGGCAGAAAGAAAAAATAGAACTTTAGTTGAAATGATAAATGCCATGTTAATTTATGCTAAGTTGCCATTTAATTTATGGGGTGAAGTATTATTGAGTGCATGTAGGATATTGAATATAATTCCTTCGAAATTTACTAAGGTTTCTCCTTATGAATTGTGGAAAGGAAGAAAACCAAACATTATATACTTCAAAGTGTGGGGGTGTCTTGCTTATTGTAAGAACACGAACCCTAATAGGACCAAATTAGGTCCAAGAGGCATCAAATATTCATTTGTTGGATATGCTAGTAATAACAAATCATATAGATTGTTGAATTTGGAGTCCAATGTGATTATTGAATCCAGCGACATAGAGTTCTTCGATAATTCACTATCTTCGGATAATGAATTACGTGAAACTCATAAAGAAATCCCAAGCTCTAGTGAAACACAAGATGAAACATCTTCTAAAAATGTTAACGAATCTAGTGAACCTCGAAGGAGTTAAAGAACTCGAATCGAGAAGTTTTTAGGACTGAATGAAATTGACTCTCAACTTATTTCGTTCTATTTAGTAGAAGGAAATGAGAAGAATGTTGTAAGAACAATTCATTTTGTTCTACAAGTAGAAATCGATCCTAAAACTTATAGAGAATTTATGAATTCTCGAGCTAATATTTTTTGGAAAGATGCAATTAAGGATGAAATGGATTCAATTATGTCAAATAATACATGGGGCAATGCTTAAGTTGTTTCCGCGGGGCAAGGCTTATAGGTGCTTACGCATGGCAAGACTTGAGGTGTTTGCTCGGGACAAAGCTTATGTGCTATTTCGAGAATTATGTCAAATAATATACTCGAGAGAGATTATTAATTAAATTAGGAACATTGATCAACAAGAACGTATACGCATTGGCATGATATTAATTTGCATTAAAATGGATTAATAAGGGAGATTCGAAGTTTTAGTAATTATGTTATATAGTTTTACAAAAACCCTCATAATTTTTTCAATAGAATAATTAGTTAATTTAGATAAATTAGTATATTTTCTTCAAACAAGTTTTTCTATTTGATTAAAGTTAATATTAATTGATCATATATTAAGTACGTAGTTCTCGTGAGAATGATACTTTACTTATCATTATATTATTTGTTCACGATATCGTACACTTATGGGAAATCAAACGATCACTAGTCAAAGACTAAGGCACAACATTCAATCTCCCAAATCTGAGCAGCGATAAAATGCATTGGTGAAATTTGTAATGGAGGATATTTATTTGTCAAGATGCCATTTCTCGTCTTTAGTGTGTCACTGTAGATGGCTTCTCGAAGAAAATAATATGTTATGACGTCTCCAAGAGACTCTCTAAACACAAAATATTCTTTATATTAGAGAGTTAATACTTGAAATTAAGCTTTAAGAGACTCTCTATTTTAACTTTTTAAAATAAAGAGTGGATTTAGCTCTCCAAATTTAAAGATTCAAACTCACTTTCTATTCTTAATTATCAATTATTGCATTTAATAAGTTACAAATTTCAATACTCTACAATTTCAATTATTCATATCATATTTGAATTGATTGATCATTAACATATAAAAAAATTATATGTTAAATAAAAGATGAAGAGAAATCAATAAACGTTCATTAGAAAAAACAAAATAAAGAGTTCAAATAGAAAATTTGTTGGAGTACATAAAAAGATTTACTATCTAAATTTAAAGATACTCTCTATTAAGCATAAGATGCTCTTTTTAAATAAAGAGTCTCTTAGATGTGCTCTTATAGACAATTATTGAGTTTCTTTAAACACAGTCTATCTAAGGGTCCACTTAGGAGTTTTTGGGTAGTGGTTGTGTGCGTTTTTTAAAGTATTGATGTTGAGCATTTATAAGTTGACTAATTTTGTGAAACTTTAGTAATCCAAAGTGTACTAGTGAATGCCGTGTCCCCTATGATTTGGTAGACCTGATCAACGATTCTTTTTGAGATAGAACTATCGCATGGAAAGTCTACGTTAGCCCTACTTATTGGATTCAGACCAATGTAAAAGTATTGCACCGGAACCACTTTTGTAATCCATGTTGTGGACACTGACAGAGTAGATTTTTATATCGCTCACATGCCTCTGAATAACATTCTGGAGTGTAATTGTTGGAATGTGGTTATCTCATCTCTCAGCTTTGCATTCCTCTTCGGTGAGAAATATTTGCTTAGAAACTTCTGACTCAAGCTGTTCCAAGAAGTGATGCTTTGAGGTAGGAAAGTATCTAACCATGCCCTTGCTAAGTCTCTCAATGTGTATGGGAAGAGCTTCAGTCTGATTGCTTCAATAGACACCCCTAGATACTCGATTGTGAGCGTTGGGATTCTCAGTAGCTCTTCTAAAGAACTACAGATTATTTTGGAACATGTTTACTACATTCGTCCTCAAGTGGAAGTTCGCCTAGCCAAACACCGGATAAACAATACTAGATTGGCTTTCCACAATAGGTGGAACCATATATTCATACATGAGCCTTGCATTTTCATCCATTGCAGCTATGTTTGGAGTTCTAATTAAATAAACTAACTAATAAAGTAATAAAATTCAGAGTAAAGCTAAAACTTATAAAAAACAATAGTCCCTGGCAACATCGCCAAAAATTTGATCCTTTGAAAATTCACAAGTGCACGAGATCGTGATCAAGTAATATAACGATGAATAAAGTGTCGAACCCGTGAGGACTATGTGTTTGATCCAGTTAAAATTAATTGCAACTTTAATCGAATAGCAAACAAGTTGTCAAGATTTTTTTATACTAATCCCTAAATTATTAATTAAAATAGTGAAAGCAAGTAAATGTGTTTTTCAAATATGTGAGATGCATTGCTAAGATATCGAATTCCCCTTGTTATTCCATTTTTAATGTAACAATTAAAGTGAAAATTTGATACCATTCAGTTGGTCAATGTTCCTAATTTAATTGAAACTCTCTTTCGATAGCGATCAAATATATTCTCTTCATGTGAACCTTCTATTTCTCGATAAAAGATACAAACATAATAAATGCATTAACAAGTACTAGAACACTTATTAAAACCATAAAGTATATAGATATATCTCTATCTTCTATCGAACCTTACAATGATTATTATATTGTGCTTAAAATCTATTGTCTCTTTCAATGACAATAAAATTGACTAACAATTCAATTGGTGATCAAGAAATTGAAAAGAACAATAAAAACAATAATAAATATCCACAAATCAAACCAAACTTAAAGTCAAAATAATTAATTAAAACTAAAAATATCATAACGATGGTTCATTTCATCCTAGCAAAGTATAAAACTAACCTATTATATTGGAATTACAAGATATCATGTTAAATGTATAGAACATCACCCAAAATTGTGAATTAATAAATGAAGGAAGATGGATCTTGATGTTCTTGAATTTCTTCAAAGTAATCTTGATAAATCTTCAATAATTCTATCATTTCTTTGCTCACAAATCCCAAATTTAATCTCCATTTGATGAGTTCTTGAATTTCGCTTTTAAAATCTTCTCACAATATATGATTTTTGCCCCTCTTTTATAATGAAAATTGATGGAATATTGTAGTATGAGATGTATATGAGAGGTATCTACTATGTATTCTGTTGTTAGGTATTTGTATGATAGAAAATTGATTTCCAAAAGAGTTTCAATCGAATAAGGAAAGTTGTCTCCGCGCACGAATGTTTTATCTCTATACAGAAGTTAGTATTTTAGTCATAACTTTTTCTCTCGATATTCGATTGAGGCAATTCAAAATGAGTTGGAAGGCTACAACTTTATTTGAAATAGAAGTTTTCCAATTTGAACATTTACTATGCCAAAATGGATATCAATCTGCGACTAAAAATCTGGAATATAACTTGTACAATTGGAAATTGGTTAATGATAATATTTTGATCATATTCCATTACTTTTTGACTTATAATTATATCCAATTGTCTCCTAGAAATCTTCAAATTATTTTCTTCTGGTCCGAATCAACTATTGGATATTTGCAATTTGGTCCTCAAACTTTGGACTTCTTCATTTTCACCAAATTTTGCTTTTTTCTTTCAATTCATTTTTCAACCATTGAATTTTACCTATATAACATAAAATACAGAAATTTAGGATATATGTTGTCAAGAAAGTTACCAAATATCGATATTTTAGGCCCCGAATAAGTGCATAAAATATACTTATCAGTTGCAAAAAAACTCCATACGAGTTATGGAAAGGCAGAAGCTCAACTTGTCTGATATTAAAGTTTGGGGCTATGACGCTTATGTGGAGAGTACTGAATCGGATAAACTTGAGGCTAAATCCGATAAACAAGTGTTTATGGATTATCCAAAAGAGACAATTGAATATCAATTCTATAATCCCATTGGAAAAAAACGTGTTCATCTTAAGACATGTCGTATTCCTAGAGAAGAGTTCTTTCTAGGAAAGAGAAGTGGGAGCATAATAGATCTTGAAGAAGTTCAAGAATTCATAGAATAGTTGACCAAGTAGATGAACTTGAATCTGATCTCACACCAGCTAAGAGATATACCCCTGGGTACACGTCAACTCCGCGTAAATCTTGTCAAATCATTCCACCTTCTAGAAGGTACGAATGATTTCTAATCGAAGATGATGAACCTACTAATTAAAGATGTAAAATCAAGTGTTGACTCAAAGAGATTGTAGGATGCCATGGAATCTGAGATGAACTCAATATATATGAATATGGTTTGGATCTTAATCGACCAGGCTAATGGGATAAAACTCATAGGTTGTAAATTGGTTGACAAGAAAAGGTCAACATGGATGGGAACATTCATACATATAATGTAAGGCTAGTAGCAAAATATTATAAACAAAGACAATGAATTGACTTCGATGAAACCTTTTCACCTGTAGCCATGCTAAAATCCATTCAAATTTTGTTTGTAATAGCTGCATATCATGACTATGAGTTATGGTAAATGGATGTCAAAATTGCATTCCTTAACATGGACTTTCAAGAGGAAGTGTACATGACATAACTTGAAGGTTTTGAATCCAAATATACTTACAAAGTATGCAAGATTAATCGATCCATATATGGATTGAAGCAAGCCCTGTTAAAGCTAGAATATTTTCTTTGATGAGGAAGTCAAAAAGTTTGATTTTATCAAAAAAGAAAACTAACCTTATGTTTACAAGAATATTGTGAGAGCATTGTCGTATTCCTGATATTATATGTAAATGATACATTATTAATAGGAAACAACGTTACTGTATTTCAATCGTTGAAATTATGGTTGTTAGAGAATTTCTCCATTAAAGGTATGGGACAACCAACCTGATCTATAGAGATATGTCTAGAAGATTGCTTGACCTATCACAATCTACATAAATGAGATTTTAAGAAAATTTTATATGGAAAAAATGAACTGAGAGTTCAAAGATACACTGATGTTAACTTACAGTGAGACTAGAAGATATCAAGTCTCAATATGAATATATGTTTACTCTTAATAATTGAGGGGTTAGGTTCTAAACATAAAACAACTGTTGATTCAATAGCAAAAGCCTAATATACCATTGCTTCAGAAGCAACAAAGAGTTACAATCTGTATCAAGCAGTTCATTAATGAACTTGGAGATCATACAAAGAAATGACGTAAAGAAAGAACAAGTTCTCACAATTGATGATATTGCAAATCCACGACAAAGAGTTGTTGCAAAATAAACATGATTGTCATGTATACTCTTATGGTATTAGATACATAAGTTGGATCTAGTGCAAGTGGGAGTTTATAAGTATTATTCCTGAGATCTAATCGATTTAGGTTGTAAATACTTTTAATATGATTAATGCATTTTATTTATGACAGATCTATTAATTAATTGAATTAATATTCTATTAATTTAAATAATAGAGTCTTTAAATTCAAATTTTAGTAATTCGTTAATCACAAAAAGTTGTAATTGTAACATATAAATTATATGTGATTGAATCTTGAACCATCTGTGGTCATAAGTAATAATGAGATAGAGATATTGTTATTATGGAAAAACCAACATGTATGGCATTTCTACATATGAAATGAGTAGCTGATCTCACAAACTAAAATGTAGTGACATTTAAATGGACACGCATATATTTTGTTATGAGAACAAAACATTGGAAAGCCACTGTAGAGAATCTACATAGATAATTATCTGAGTGTCGTGGTTAATATGTAATGTTCGATTGTAGAATTGATCATTCGACTTGAAGTCATCAACCTTATATGAGGATAATCATACTTTTGTGATGTTAGATGTTATATTGCCAGAGTAGCTAATACTATAACTCCCCAACCCGCATGGATCGAAACATCACTAGATTAACTTTACTTTTTCCCATAGACCGTAGACTTAATAAAATAATTAACTATACTTTTAGCAGAAAGCATAAAAATTTAACGTAAGAATTTAATTCGAGGATTATTTAATTCTAAATAACATCATTTCGTATTAAGGGATTATCTAATAATTTCTTAGAAATAACGTCACATTATTGATGTGAAATTCTAGGAAAAAAATGAAAAATAAAAGCTGCTGCTTTTGTTTTCTATCTCAGTGGCAATTTCAAAAATAAATTCATTTGCATAGCTATCGACCTCGAAACTTCATGAAATTTTATAGTAAAATAGGAAATTCTTTATATTATGACATATCCAAAAATCAGCTTCCTTTGGCAACATATGAGGTATTAAAATATTTTTCAAAACCCCGTAGTGACTCAGTTTAGAAGGTAACCCAGCGCAGTTTACTTAAAATGACATATAAAATTCTACAGACGTGGGATCAACATGATTTTGACGTTATTTAGTAGATAATCCATGAGGCTATCAAATGCCACTAGTTTTGTCCAAAAATTCTAAGTAACATTTGAGTTACGAATTTTTAAAGTCAAGGGCAGAAGCTGAAAATAGNATGACATATAAAATTCTACAGACGTGGGATCAACATGATTTTGACGTTATTTAGTAGATAATCCATGAGGCTATCAAATGCCACTAGTTTTGTCCAAAAATTCTAAGTAACATTTGAGTTACGAATTTTTAAAGTCAAGGGCAGAAGCTGAAAATAGCAACACTACCCAGGGTAGTTTACTTTAAAGAACATATAAAATTCTACCGACATCAGATTGACATGATTCCAAGTTCATTCAGTAGCTAACCTATGAGGCTATCAAATGCCACTAATTTTGTCAAAAAAATCCAACTAACGATTGAGTTATGAATTTTTAAATTTCAAGGCAAAAGCTAAAAATTTAGAAAAATAGCAACACTAAATCGCTAACACTTACTTTTGTGGTAAATGGTGACTTGTAAGTTAATTTCTATAACACATA
>CAIGRT010143604.1:0-25034 GCA_903798405.1 Fraxinus platypoda
GAATGGAGTT
This sequence comes from Fraxinus platypoda, assembly GCA_903798405.1. Classification (NCBI taxonomy): domain Eukaryota; kingdom Viridiplantae; phylum Streptophyta; class Magnoliopsida; order Lamiales; family Oleaceae; genus Fraxinus; species Fraxinus platypoda. The sequence goes on from CAIGRT010143604.1 coordinate 11, forward strand.
GTATCTTTAGTAATGCGGATTGAAGAGCTAGTTAATTAGTTGATTATAATGTGTACTTTACTTTTTCGATTTGTTATACTGGACTATCATTCAATTCTATGGGTGTTTTGCTAAATAAGATTAACTTATTACGAATTTGGGTTCTGAATTTTGTGTCTATATATTACGCAAGGTGAATAGGATGACTTATGAAGTTGTACCTTTCACAATATCGGATGAAGAGTCGTATGCTTTACTTTATTTCAAATATAAATTTAGTTTGACGATAGTTTTATTAGGGTTTTAAAAAGAAAGTTAACTTTCCATTTGATTTAGTTTGATGAGAGTTTGTTATAGAGAACAAATAGGATTAAAATGCTAGAGATGTGTTAGAAAATGAAAGAATTACATTCCTTGGAATTTGAAGTCACAAAAAATTAAGGGCATGTTCTTTTTACCATTTTCAAGTCGTTTTCTATTTTCGATTTTTCAAAACAGTGAAAACACGTTCTTTTTCCTATTTTCGAAAACGTATTTTTGAAAACAAGTTAAAAATTTACAAAGAAAACCCAAAACGACATTTTGGGTGTTTTCAAAACAATTTTTCAAAATGCTAAAAAGAACACATTTTCAACAATCTCAAAATGAACACTCAAAACACAAAATCCAAAATGAATTCAAGACTCAAAACACAAAACTGAAAAACAAAGAGAACATCCCCTAAGTGTTGAGATTGTTTGATAAGATAAAAGAAATCAACTTGAAAGTTAAATGCTTCGACTTGATACTAAAACGAACTCAACTTGAATTGGATAAAATACCTTTCGACTTATTAAAAATTTGATTCAATCGTCGAAAATCTTTTAACAGAATATCTGCAAATATCACTTAAGCAAATGCATATTTATTGGTAATATTACCTTTATGCCATAGTTTTTTTTTTTTTTTTTGAAAGATTACTATTCACCCACTCTATTGTAGTCGTAAGAACCTAAAGGCTCATCAGTCCTTTCAACCAAATTAACCAATTTTACCTCACATTCCAATTTCTCACCCCCGCCGATAGCTCATCTGTCATCACCTTGCCGCTCCCGTTTATTATTTTCATTTAAACTGAGACTAGAAATTAGTTGAGTATAGCATATTTATCTCCCAAATATTCAAATGGCATCGTGGTTAGAATCTTTGTTCTCTCCAGTTAAGTGTTGGGTTAATTCTTCTCAACGACTCCAAAACTACGGTAAATTTTCCCTACATTTTGGTATTTTTTGCTTCAGGTTTTCTTTATATTTAAATTGGGATTTGGGTTTTTCGTTGTTAAATTTTGATCAATTATAAAGAGCATTTCTCTAAATGGCAGACTGAGGTACACCTATTTTTTCACGATGTACAATGACATATTTGCCACTTCACTCAAGAGTTAAGGTTCTACTGTTTGGTCAGTAATGTTGATAAGAAAGTTAATCAATATGAACACTTAAAAAAAACAATCTTTTTTAAGATTTGAACACCATTATACTCTTTAATATGGGGAATGTAACATCTATCATTGTTTTTCAATAAGGATTTATTTAGGAAGAAAGTTAAAAGAGATGATGGAATTTGGTGGGTATTGGATAGCGTGGTGGTTATAAAGTATTGAGCTTTTTGTGTTTATGGTTGATTCTTAGTCATTTAAATTTCATTATTCTGTTATCCTAGTTGATATAATAGTTTCTAATCCTAGTGAATTATCTCTTTGCAAGTTCTATGTCATTGAGGCTATACCTAAGTTTTTGGGACCTTCACATAAAATGAATATAGCAATAACATATTTCTTTCATAAGATTGATTGCAGGAGTATAATTTAGTTTAGTTTAACAGTTATTCTACATAAACTGGTTCCGGCCAAATTCGGTGGAAAAACAATGCTTTTCTCCCACCCCCTCGCACCACTTGTTAGCACACGAATATCTTGTTTTGCTAGCTGCCATGAGTTTCGAAACCAATTGTCTCTTTTTCAACTATAGATAATTTTGCTTATTGTGACGATCTCATGAATGCTAGATGAATGAGAGAAAAAAATTAAGACAGAAGCAGCATATTTCTTGACGATGCTTTTGGTTTAATTGGAAAGTAAAAAATATCACCTCACATGGGCTAGATCAAAGGAATCATTGTTGGAGTTGATGGATAGGGTTTGGCTAAGTTCAGATCATTCAGAATTTTATAAGAGCCATATAAATTTTTGGTCTTTAGTTGGTTGGACTCTATCGATGATTATCAGATGTTTAATATAAACGATGATCATTTTTTTCTAGGATTTAGCATAGAATGCACATAAAATTTAAGATTTTAGCAAATTTCACCTATCCTTTGCCGTGTCATTTGTATAGATCAATCGTGGATTTTTTTTTGGGGTATTTTCTTAAAATAGAAGAAAATAAATGATTAAGCCTTAAAGACATATTTCACCTGCTTTCAAGTTTTCTGCAATTTTTACCGTTCGATACCAAACAAGATTTCAATGCTAGTTTCATGTGGGAGTTGTAGAACCACCAAAGTTATTGTTAAACAATGCTTGAAATACATGTAATGACGTTTCCTCATTTCTTTAGTTGATGTCTGAAGGCCTTTTCTTTCTGTTTTTCTCTTTTAGTTTGAGGAGGATAAAATAGAACATCCAAAGCCTGCAACTTCTAGTTGGTAAATCTGTCATTCTCTTTCTGCTTCTATAAACCTAATAATGATAAATCAAAGTGGAACTTGCTTGTTTCTTGCTTTCTCAAAGTTAAGTTAATGGAGCACACATGTCTGATGAACCAATATTGTGAAAATCGGTGATTAATGTACTTGTGTGCTAGAATTTGGGACAAACATTAATATTGTTTCCAACTCTTTATTGTTTCAAGTGTTTATTCCTTTTCCTTTTCGAAGATGAGCATAATTTGTATTGAAGTTTTGAACTTTGTACTTTTCTACTTTTCTAAAGTTACACGTTTACTCTCTGCCAGGATATATTTTGAGCAATTATATGAAGAGTATTAAAGCTGATGAAAAAGAAACAAAGGACTCATTGCTGGAGGAATTTAGAACTGAATTATTAAGAAATCCTGAAGAAATTGAGAAGACCATCGGGTACAATTTCAATAATCGTTGCTTATTGCTTCAAGCCTTTACACATGTATCATATCACCAGGGTTGCATGTCATATGAACGGCTTGAGTATGTAGGTGACTCAGTACTTAATCTTTTAATCACAAAAGAGCAGTTTTCCATGTATCCAAATCTTCCGCCAGGGCTGTTGACACCTCTTCGTGCAGCAAATGTTGACACGGAAAAACTTGCGCGTGCAGCTGTCCAGCATAACTTTCATAATTACATTCGTCATAGGCAGCCTGTCCTTAGGAAACGAGTAAGTACTGTCATTGTTGAGTTGTTAATTTTTGAATGTACTAATTTGTTATTTTGTGAATTAATCAAATGGAAGGGGGGAAAGGGGGTATTGGTCCATAAATAGACAAATTGGTTAAGTTTGAACTTGGAATGGTGAGATCTAATTGAGATTTATTTTGTAGGGGCATTTGGCTCATGATTGACAATAAACACAAAACAAATTAGTTGGTCCTAATATATCCTCCTTTCTCAGTGTTGCCAACTTGTGACAATAGAGTAATATCATTTTAGTTTCAAATCAGCTTATTATAGTTCTCTCCCACCACTTTTTATTCTTGGAAATGAGATATAGCCCCCGTTTGATCTACATTATTATCTCATTAAAATAAAAAATATGATCGTTATCCATCACATCAACATTTAAATTTAAATTTTCTATCTCTTATGTGGGCCTCAATAACGATTATATTTTTCATTCTCATTCTACAATAATTTGGCTCAAATAGGGCCATAATTGCACCTACATCCTCTGAGGTAATTAACAATTACATTGACGCCTCCTCCCTTTCCAAAAACTATGTAAACCTCCTCTCTCAATTGTTTTATATAACCTCATTCCAACTTTGACGATTTTAAAACACAAAGTGTCAAATACCTAAAATATCGTTATGAAATTAAAAGATGATGGAAGGTTGTGTATTTTTTCCCTTTTATTTTAAATGGGAATTTAGGTATCCAAAGTTTGTTGCCAAAATATGGAACCTGTTATACAAATAATTGAGATGGGAGGTTTATGTAATTATTCGAATTGGAGTAGGGGTTAGTGTAATTATCTCTAAATTTAAAGTTACATATAGTGATTGATGATCATCATTTTCCTAAATCTTTAACTTGCTTACATCATAACAAAAGAAAAAAAGAAAAGGAAAGGGGAGAGAGAAATTAAATCATGAGATTTTCAATTATCTTAATTTCTTCAATCATGATATACAGATCATCACACTCATGGGAGTAGTGACAATATCAGAATTTTCTATTCTGATGATTATCAAATATATTTTAAAGTTGAATTCTAGACTAGATGTGTACTTTTACTTTATAATTGTTTGCTTGATGTTTGGGTTTAGTTAACTTGAATGGATTTCATCTGTAATAATCTGAGAAAGACAAAGTGATGCAGCCATTTCTGAGAATTACTTGGTCATGAAGCATAAATAAAAGTCTATTTTGTCAAAATGGACTGGACCGGCCGATTTAGATGGAAAAACTGTGAACCGGTAGGAAAACCAGTCCATCGATGGCATGAGTTCCATTTGCTTATCTTTGGGATAATAAATGACATATTTAACTCAGTGGTTAGAGTATTGCTTCGGGAGTCATTGGTTAAAATTGTTGTCTAATTTTCTATTCAATAAGAAGTGGACATGATAAAAATTAAATTTAGCCACATTCAATGAGTTCTTGTTGTCTAATGTTCTATTCAATAAGAACTGGACATGATAAAAATTAAATTCAGGGACGTTCAATGTTCTATTCAACATATTTTTGTCCAATTTGTGGTATATTTATTTATTTATTTAGGTTCGACCCTGTCAAACCTTTTGACCCTTAACCCTCTATTTTTTCTGGATCAATGACCAGTCGTTTTGAAAACATAGATAAAAGTTAACTAATAGACATGGTTATTTTTCAGATGAGTCTGACTCCACCCACCAAAGATAAATAATTACTCTCTAAGTAAAACAATAACGATGAATTTCTAACACTGATACACCAATTGCGGAGGCACATATTTATTCCACGCGAGATCTAATTAGATTTTCCTTTCTCAGCTTCAGCTGTTCCTTGTGTAACTGATTAAAGCTCATGTATACTAGAATCTATGTGCCTTTTCACCATCCACTTTCTGCTTGCAAACATGGATTATATGTTCAAAAATTAGTCATGAATGTGTTCTTAGATCATTGATGGTTATTTCTGAGGACAATTTTTGGATAGATATTTCTCAGGACAATTCCAGGTTGGCTTTACATATTTATCAGACAATGTTTGCCTTTGGCTTCTTCTACGACATAGTATTTTTGGGATATTTGCAGATTCAGACATTTATAGATGTTCTTCCTAAACATCCATTGCATTCTCATGGTTTGATCGATGCTCCAAAGGTGCTTGCTGATGTTGTTGAATCCACTTTAGGAGCTGTGTTCATTGACAGCAATTGCTCAATTGATACGACAGGGAAGGTCATATTTTTTCCCTAAATCTTTCGTCGCTTATAATCTTCAAGGATGCTCCCAAGTGGGTGCTGTATCCTCCTATTATGGATCAAATTAGGCCTTGAGCATTTATAATCTTTACTACGCCTCTGAATACACATTTATTGGATGATGTCATTTCTCTCTCTCACTCGAGCGTGATCACTCTTCGTCTGTGTCTAACAGAATGTTGACACATTTGATTGTAGACATTGGTGTTGCTTATATATAAATAGCTCAATGAGCTTTCTCAAATTCAATCTGACATGTTGCGTTTTAATTTGCATAGGTAGCTAATGTTCTACTGAAGCCCATAATCACTCCCGACATGCTACAAGCACATCCTGTGAAGAAGCTGTATGAGATATGTCAGAAGAACAAGCTACGTGTTCGACTAGTGGATCTGTGGAGGCAAGAAGGAACTTACGAAGTTTTCATCAATAATCAACTTAGGGGTACAGGTAAGTGCCGTGAAAAAAAGGAAATAGCGTTAAACCGAGCAGCAAATAATGCTTATAATGAACTTGTAAGAACCATAGGTCTAAAAGAAATCACTGCTAGTGAATAAAAACTTTTGGAAGCAGGACTACTAATTGTGTTAGTGGCTTATATGCTAATTCTTGAAGAATCTTCTTTCCCTCCATTTTGTAGTGACTGTGGACACTGATTTTGAGTATAAACTGTATCTAGATTTCCATTTTGGGTTTTGTTCAAAAGTGGAAATATGAAAAATAAAAAAATAAAAAATAAAATGGAGTTATCGTCGAATTTGGAGTCTTCCCTTTGTATTTTAAGTTTTCAAGTCAATATATAAAGCGTGACTTGTATTATGAGGGAGACATGCCAGGTGGCAATGTCGTAATTTTATCTTTGACATTTTGGGTCCTCTTAGATAAAATCCATAGAAAATTTAGTATTATTGAGAACAAATTCTTCAGTATATGTTGTTATTGTTGTTTGTTACCAAGCAATTGCTACAAATAAAACAAATAATTGTTATATAGACTAGTACCCAAAGAGAAAAATTTAGAGACAGTGATTTATACCAGTAAATTTTGTATTATTTGATTGTTAATTAAAATAAAATTATGTCAATTTCTTTGGATATATTCCATGTGGAATTGAGTAATATTCTCTATAAATTAAATAAAAATATATCACTCTAAATTTATCAACTAATATTTATTTTCATTATATTACATTTTTAATCTTATGTAGATTTATTTAAATAGACATATATAAAATTAAATAAAAATATATCACTTTAAATTCATCAACTAATGTTTATTTTCATTAAATTATTTTAGTCCATTTCATAAATTCCCTAATATTTATAAAATATCCTATTCAATTAAAGTCAAAGCAACAATGGGAGAGATATCATTAGAGCAAATGCATAAAGACAGCAATATATGAAGAATAATTCGAAAAAATAAAGATTTTCTTTTATTATGAAATGAATTTAGCACGTGAAGGATTCTTGATTTGTGTATATATATAAATGGTGTGGATAGATATATGAAAGGATTGAATAAATTATGATGTGATAGATATATAAAAATGGTGTGGATGTATAGTATTTATATGAATGAATTTAGTAAGGACGGTATTTGTATGTGATGTTGATGAAAATAATATATATATTTTTAAATTTTAATAGAAAGAGATGTAGTATGTGATAGATATATAACAATGATAAATTTAAATAGCGGCTTCCTAAATTTATTATCACTACTTCGAAATCCCCGCGCTTAGTCTTTGGCACAAAATTATAACTACAAGAAAGTCTATATGAGGCTAGGAGAGATTTTAGCCTCCATTTTCTCCACTCAAATTTTCTTTTTTAAAAAAAAAAAACTAGTGCCTTCCATTTTTTCTTTATGTCCCAGTCATTCCCAAAACAAAAAAGAAGATGAAACTCTAAATCATTACATACAAAATCTTTTGACTTCTATGTAGTTTTGATATAGAAATCGTTTGCTCTTGGTTCTATCAGTGGTGAAGGAAGAATGCCAAGTAAGCTAAAGAAGGCAATTGGTGCAGTTAAAGATCAAACAAGCATTAGCCTTGCCAAGGTTGCAAGCAACAATTCTTCCTCTCTAGACGTTGTAGTGCTAAAAGCCACAACCCATGATGATATCCCGATTGATGATAGATATGTGTACGAAATCTTGCAGCTGGTTTCGTCAAACAAAGTTTATGCTGCATCTTGTGCTCGTGCTATTAGCAAACGCATAGGCAGAACGCGTAATTGGGTTGTTGCATTAAAGTCGTTGATGCTTGTTCTTCGAATCTTTCAAGATGGCGATCCTTATTTCCCACGAGAAGTTCTTCATGCGATGAAAAGGGGTGCCAAGATTCTTAATCTGTCGAGCTTCAGAGATGATTCGAACTCAAGCCCTTGGGATTTCACGGCCTTCGTTCGTATTTTTGCTCGTTATCTAGATGAGCGTTTAGATTGCTTTCTCACAGGGAAGCTGCAACGTAGATATACACAGCGGGATAGGGAAAGTTGGAGTTACCACCGGAACAAGAGGCCTAAGGAACCTGTTCGTGACTTGAAACCTGCAATGTTACTAGATAGAATCTCCTATTGGCAGCGATTACTTGAACGAGCCATAGCCACACGCCCAACTGGTGCGGCCAAGATGAATCGTTTGGTAAAAATATGTCTTTATGCCATCGTGCAAGAAAGCTTCGATTTATACAAAGACATTTCTGATGGACTCGCCCTTCTTCTCGATAGTTTCTTTCATTTACAGTACCAGAACTGCGTTAGCGCATTTCAAACTTGTATCAAGGCTGCAAGGCAATTCGAAGAACTCAGTGCTTTCTATAGTTTATGTAAAAGTATGGGCGTAGGGAGGACATCAGAATATCCAAGTATCCAGGAAATATCTGAGGAGCTGATCGAAACGTTGAAAGAATTTTTGAAAGATCAATCTTCTTTTCCAACGAACTCTAAGTTCCCTAACCGTCCTCTGCCTCTCCCTGCACCACCACCAAATTCTGACCAAAAGTTTGGACGGTATGATAGTTCAAGTGGACGGTCTGAATATTCTGCCACTACCGATGGATTTTCCGAGCAGACTTCTGAATACAGTTCCCAAAGTACCTCCTTGGAAGACTTGATTAGTGCCACGGAAACAGGGAGGAGTCCGTCAATCTCAATCGATCTAGAGGCTTATTCAGATCAGTTTGAGAAACGAACACAACAGGATGATGCATTCAGAGTAAGTGAATCGGGTTCAAGCCATTCATTACCGGTGTCAAATTCAATGGCCTATCTCGTTTCATTAGACGATTGGTCAGATTCAGATGAGAAGGAGCACGAGCAAGATCAAGAACATGAACATTTGCCAAAGCCCTCGGAGTCTACTTCTTCCATAATAGATTGGGAGATTGTGATAGCCGAGACGTTATCAGCATCGCCACACATACCCTCCAATAATGCCGCCAACAGCTTCAACGCCTTATCCAAACACGAATCGGCACAAACAGTAGAGAACAATGCTTCAGCAGATCATTCAATAAATGGTTGGGAGCTTGTACTATTTACAGAGGTAACAGAACCACATGCCACTAAGCCACTACGAAACAATAACAGCTTATCAGCAACTTCCTTGGACAGTTTGCATAACCAAAGCACATTGCCATCAAACCACTATAACCCCTTCCTTCAAGATGCATTCGAATTTCCCATGGCAGCCACTATACCCGAGGTGGCAACCCCGGCTATTGCCACCATACCAGAGGTCGCTGCCCCGGCTATTGCTGCCACCAACATGCAAGCTGCTGCTCAAGTCGCACACACATTTTCATCAGCACCTACATTTTCGGTTCAAAATCCGAATAAGGCATCATTTGCAGCGCAGATTGAGAATGATCTATTCTCGCCATATCCGAGTACTACATTTTCAAATGATCAGGCGTTTAATAGTTCCATGAATCAACAGAATGTTCTTCAAGAACAGCAGTTATGGTTGCAAAACCAAAACAAGATCATAGCAAAACACATGGTCTAAATGTAAATTGTTATATAAAGCCATGTAATAGTGAACGTTTGTAAGATCATTCTTTTGATTCCTTGCGGGTTGAAATAGTAATTGGTAACTTTTACGCATTTTAATTTGATCACTCAACCTACATTAATTCCCAATCGATCAGTAAATTTCCTTTTTTGTTTTTTCATCCGTCACTCCATCCATCCATCCATCCTAGATCTCATCTTACGAAAGGACTTAATATTTGACTCACAAAAAGTGTACATGTGCATCGAATGTTAGTGTTTTCGCCTTATCTCTGACGTGATTAGAGAATCCTTCATCAAAATCACTTACCCTTCATACAATCAGACTCCAACAAACAATCTTGCTTAATATCCCCATGCTTTTCCTTTCAATGTATGAGCGAAACTTGATTGCTCCCCTGTAAAATGGATGGATGGACGAACATTTGTCATTTGCTCTCGCCACAAAGGATCATTTATAAACAGTTTATAAACACTCCAAGCCATATTTTATCAACACATTTTTGATGACCTACAAGTACTATCCACTTATCAACCAATTATTTGTATTACTTTGATCTTGAAGGTCTCCAGTAGTGTTTGCTGGAGAAAATTATGAATTTTGGTATATCAGAATATTGAAGATGGTTGCAAAACCAAAACAAGATCATAGCAAACACGTTGTCTAAATATAAATTGTGTATAATGTTGGAATTGGTTGAGTATACAATCATGAAAAAGTGACTTACATGTCAACTTCGACCAAATATTCGGACGTGATCCGGTAGTCAAATTATGGAAATAAATAGACTGACTTGTTCTACTCGTTGAGTTGATCGTCATGGTATATTGGGAATCTCTAAACCAATTCCGAGTGAATGAGAAATTACGATCTAAAGTTGGAAGAAAAAAAGAAGAAACTGGCTAGAAATTTGACCAACTCCGTCTCTCGCCTAGTGCTCGAGCGATGAGGTTGTCCCTTGAGAGCGACAGATAATCTATTTTTGACATTCGAGTTACGCAAGGGCGACAGGTTAGCGACAGCAAATGTCCCGACCCTTGGCAAATGCTGCTGAGTTTGGGGCGCAGCACTTCACTCACAACATTTCATTCTCTATAAATCAGACCATTGGGACGTCCATTTGTTCATCCCAATGATATGCAATTATAGCATAACATTAAATTCATCATTTCCTAGTTAAAATTCTGCATAAAAGTTATCTTTCCATTTTTCATTTGAAGGAGTACAAAAATCAATTTCTGGTTCGGTGTTCTTGTGTTTTGAAATGCTACTAATACAAGAAGTTTGTCGTTGTATCTTGGAAGTCGAATGCCATTATCCGTATGCACCGTTGTGGGACAAATCCGACTTAAGGACAAAAAGTTCAACTCTTGCCTCGACTTTGCATACATTTCGTTTGACGTTACATTCTTTTCTTTGCGGTTTTTACTCACATCCTTACCGTTACTCTGTCCTATTTATTTTGGTAAGTTGATTTTTGGTTTAAAATCCTCACTCATCATATCTTTTGTTTTTTCCAACATATAAAGCCTTGTAATTGTAACGATTTTTAGTTCATGCTTTTGATTTGTTCTTGCGGATTAAAATGGCAATTGGTAAATTTGTTGTGTTTCAATTTGATCACTTAATCAACATTGATTCCCAATCCATCAGGAAATTCCATTTTATTTTGTTTTTCATCCGCTACTCTGTTTAAGGTTCTTGGATTTGATGCTATCTATGATGAACATATGTTTGACAATTTAAATTTAGAAGTGAATTTTCTAAAGGATTAGTTCATTATAAATTGATTTTCCTAAGAATAATCTTCTTTGCACATATAAGATAATAGACTATTACACTGATATCTCTTCTATTTTTTGAAAATAATGAAAATAAAAAAATTTCATCTAAGAAATTTAATTTTATATGTTAAATATATTTTTCTTGGGGATGAGAGAAATAGTTAACTTATATAAATTAATTCAAATATCTTGAAAGAAATCAGTTTTTTGTTCAGATTATCAAAAAGTACAAAATCAGAAATTAAATTTGGAATTCTCCAAGTTACAATGAGTCGCATAAACATAGGCCCTGTTTGATAGGGATTCTCATTTTCTACAGTAAATCAATTCTCATTTTCAACAACGCATTCTTCAATAAAATACTATTTTCCATCACATCAATAATCTTATCTTCTTTTTCAACCACACATTTCCTATCATATCACTATTCAAAATCAATTCTTCCCCAAAAAANATCAATTCTTCACCCAAAAAATCCCTACCAAACAAGCTCATAATATGCAAGAGCTCATAGCTTTATTCTTACATCTCGAAACATTTGTTATGTAGGTGATACTTTTGAATATATACATACAAGCGATATTTATGAGGAATCGAATATACTAGAGTCGAGTTATGGACAAATTAAATTTGATGAACTCCGATGAGAGTAGTGATTATTGGAGTGACCTTGCGCCAATAAAATATTACAAACAGCTCGTGATGAGAAGAAGTATGATAATGGTACATGAGATATAAATCTTGATCTTTTACTATTTAACTCTCATGTAGGTTAAATTATATTTTGATATTGAATCTACATTGATTGAAGGTTTATGTCTATGTATTCCTAAATTCAATATGAATTTGAGACAATATTGTACGAAGTAATCTACACTTCATTAAGAAAAGTCACTCAAAATTCTGAGCGAAATAAATGTGTCATACAATCGACTTAACTATGAAAAGTTGAAGAATTTATAACTAAAGAAGCAAGTTCCCAGCTTTTTCAATCTATACTTTTACAACATTCTATTGCTTCAAACTTGGTGACATCAATTTTGTGATCTTGTCCAATACTATGTTCTCTTTACTTTCAATAAAATTTAATAGTAATTCTCCAGTCATATTTGACCCAATTGTGTCTTTGGAACCTTCTGATATCTATAGACTTGATGTATTAAAGTTTTGCTTTACCTAAAACCTAAATGAAATTACTCCTATGGATAATGAGTTTGCTCACACATTAAGCGAAGTTAGGGGAATAAATGTGTCGGTTCGTTCTTAGCTAGAGAAATAAGTATTTATAGTGAAAAATCTAATTCTTTAGAAAACAAGAATGATATATTAGAATCTCAAAATAAAAGTCTTTTGGTTGGGTCGGGATCTCAACAACTCTAATTATATAATTTTATCCCAAACCAGCCCTCATGAGATGTCGAAACTAGACAATCAAGTTCAAGTCTATCACAACCTACTCATTATGGTATACCAATTCGTAAATCGACTCACGACTTGATTTTTAAGAGAGCTATGTCATCATGAACCTGAAATCCGTGGGGTCATAGACTTTAAAACGAGTAAGACAACCCTCTCCTTCTCTCTCTCTCGTTGTCATTCCGTGTCAAACAAGCCACTTAATTTCTAACAACTTTGAGACGTTTTTATTGACTCCTTTCTTGGCTGCCATACGATTAGCACTTAGGAAAAATACAAGTGAATGCTCCAAGAATATTTCAACACTTCTTTAATTTCTTTCTATCTCTGTCCCTTTCTCCTTAGACTTTTTGCTTGACTCACACAAGAATCCATAATTCCAACAATAACACAAAATAGACACATTTATCCAAAAATTTCCGGCTCCTTACAAAGAGCAACACTTTTTTTTTTCAACATTTTTCTACATTGATTGACAGTTTGAATTACATTATTAAAAACTCAAACATTACTCACTTCATGTATAATTTCATTTTGTAATAGTCTATTGGAGTAAAATGAGAATAATACTTTAAAATACCCAAAAAAACAAAGTGGAAAATAGTGCTTATTGATATTCAATTCACTGGAAAGCTTGAACTGCTGACTTTATTGTTTCCATTGCTATTATTGTTGCTAGTCGTAACGCTACCACCGTTGTTGCTGGTGGTGGTAGCCACGACGTTGGTGGCAGTATTATTGGCGTTGTTTGGATGTGAATTCCCAATAAGAGATGTAATGGCAGCTGTCAATACAGCTGTGAAATTTGGATCTGCTGCAAGTGCATTCATTGTATCAGTAAGTTGGTTTTGCTGCCCTTGTTGCATCGCAGCCGGGAGCGATGGCTTGGCCTGGTAGCCGCCTTCCATGTCTTGTGAAGTTTGGAGACCCGAAAACTTGGATTGGTTGTATAATGCCTGGCCAAAGATTTGAGGTAGAAGTGCGGCTGGATTGCTTGGAAAACTGTGGCCTGCATTAGGGAATGGTATTTGGAATTGGGTTTGAGATCTTGGGAATTGTAAGGGATTTGGTGTTTGAGTCAAATCCAATGTAACAGTAGGAAAGGGCGCGGAGGCAGATATGGTGGCCATGCTGGAGGAGCAAGGGAAGAGGGTACGGGCGAGGAAATTTGAGTTGATTAGACCATCGGCACTTGGCATTGAACCCGAGAGTAGCATTCTTGCAGCTGAAGATGTAGTTGATGCCATTGCCATGGCTGCTGGCGGCAATGGGTGATTGTGATTTCCTTCGTACGTAGTTATTAGGATGGTTCTGTCCTCTGCACATCTTTGTACCTGGGGGAACAATGTTAAAGCCGAAATTAAAGTCAAAATCTTATCTACTCTAGACAAGGTAATTCACTAATTTTTCACATACTTCTCTATCTTAATCATGTCGTCTGTCTACTCCAAAGTAACAAACCTACCTTAATGACCTAATTTTTCAAACAATATGAGGTAAAATTTAATAGATTAGTAAAAATTGCTTCTATTTTTAAGCAATGATGTATGTTAAAAATGATGTGGATTTTGTATGGAACTGGTAGATCATTTATTGATATTAAATTACTATAATATGTTGGTTGTTCAAAAGTTAATGAAAATTTGTACATACTTGTTTTCGAACCGGACAACCAGCAGCCATGGTGCACCGATAATATGCTCGAGGACACGGGTTTCCCTTCGCCATTTTCTGCCCGTACTTGCGCCATTGGCATCCATCTGAAATCTGAAAAACATCCAAATGTTTCGAAGGTATTATCAATCCATATTTATTGGGAACAAGATTTAATTTGTTGTTATATCTATACTAGATTCAATCACATACCATTGGAGCCTCTGATCGGGCCCTAACTGAGACTCGGGCCTTCCTCATAGTAGCCTCAGCAGCTTCATCGACGCTTTTCGAAGAGTGGTTGAGTCTAGGAACCTTGTTAGGACCCCAACCTTGAGACCCCTTATCAGAAATCTCCTCTCTCCCAATTTCTTTTGACAAACCATTGATAATATTAACAGGTGATCGTGATCGGTTCCGGCAGCTCAGTCCCTCGGATGACGATAACGAGGTCTCGTCCATATCGGCTGCTAGTCCAAGATCCATAAATTGTCTAGGCACCACAACTCCGTTACCATTTTGATGTTGCATATTATTACCATCCAGTAGTTTTCCACCATGTTCTTCTGTTATACCATTATCATCATGAGTTCTCAGATGATCTCTTTCTTGTTGTTGCATCAGTGTCATCAGATGCATCTGAAGAGTGTTATAGTTGTTCCTCACTTGATTTAGCGTGTCCTTTAAACGACGATTTTCCGAGTTCATTCTCTCCATTTCGGCTCGAAGGACGACCATCTAAATCCAGTAACATTTAGTGCAAGTCATTATATTATATTGTCCAATCCTATCCAGTACATATATCAGAATTACAAATACGATTAGTCTCACCTCAGTTTTTGATCTTTTATCTTCTGAATTCGGAGAAATCCCGTCATCTACTACGGACTGATCACTACTAGTGTTGGCAGTAAGAAGATGCAAACCAGTCTGTATATATAAAACAAGAATTCTTAAGCACACAAACCTAACTGATTAATATTAAACAAACATTACTGAAAAAATCTTACATTTACATTGGAATCTAATTCTATGGGTGCACTCATATATTTTCCGTTGGCATCGTCTTCATCGCCAGTGCCTATTTTCGACTCATTATCGTCTTTTTTGTCAGCGAAGAAATCCATTTCATTTATGACCTTTCTTTTCTCATCAGAGGCCAATAGGTTCACGGGGAATTGATCCATGGACGATAGAGACAAAGTGGGTGGTTCAAGGTGGCGGAGGTGGTGGTGAGTAGAGAAAGCGATGTGATGGAGTGGAGTGGGATTGGCCATATAAGAAGAGGAAACAGATAGAGCGAGAGAAGGGGTGTGGTAACTGGTAAGGCTTCTAATTGAGCAAATGACTCGGCATTAAAAAGGGAAGTCGTGACTAGAAAATGAAGACCAAATACAAATAGCGTGTTTGAGATTTTGTCATGGGACTTGCTTAGTCCTTTTTTCTTCTTCTACACATATTATAGTTATCTATTAAAATAACTCTTGGGTATATGACGTTTAAGTTTTTTAGGTTAGGTGATTTGATAAGGTATTAGAGCTAATCCGTCTTCAAGATTAATATATTCAAACGAGTCCCATCTTGCAGGACATGTTAATGGATAAAGTATATATCGTTTAAATATTGAAATAATAACAATGACGTGACGATTTAGACTATTCCTCTATACAATGTTGAACTTCACTAAAATTTGTGCACGTATAATAGAAAAATAAATAAATATTGTTATCTAATAGTTTAAACTTTTAGATCAAATGATTTTGCACTGATGACAAAATTTTTATCTTGAAATGTATCTCGATGACTACTTTTAATGAAATAGCCAAACAATGACTTTACGAGAAAGATATTTAGCCCCCGTTTGGCACCCATTTTTTTTCTCATTCTTCATTTCAACCACACATTCTATCAATAAAATAATATTACATATAAACCTAAAAATTCTCCTTACTTTTTAACCACACATTCTTCTGTCAATCACTATTCAAAAACACATTTTTCTACTAAAATGGGTGTCAAACACCCCCTTATTGTTAAAAGAGAAATTCCTCGTGGAGAGGAAGTTTTNTTACTTTTTAACCACACATTCTTCTGTCAATCACTATTCAAAAACACATTTTTCTACTAAAATGGGTGTCAAACACCCCCTTATTGTTAAAAGAGAAATTCCTCGTGGAGAGGAAGTTTTAGAAAAATAAAGAAGAAAATTATAGAAATAAGCAAGATGCTTTTGTTTTAGCAATAAATAAAAACATAATCGACTACTTGCCAAAATGGGAAAAGAGCACGGCCATGCATTTACTACATAAATGTAATTAATTATTTTTAACTTTTATGAATAAATAATATATTATAAAATTATACTATATGCTCGTGTGAGGCAACCAGAAAGTCCAACTATTGAATAGACTTCAGAAGCCATGTAATTGGAAATAATATATCAAATACCAAATAATGTGAACGTTATTAATTAAAATTCATATGATTTTTTTTAAGTAAAAAGATTGAAACTAGGGACTTTTTTTTGAAAGAATTATAAGTTGTTTTGTATGTCATCGAAAAATTATCTAAAAGGTTGGAATAATGATTTCGAAATTCTCTTATTTTAATTAAGTTAAAGTTCAAAACTCTTTCTCGTGCACTTTTTTCACTAAAAAAATAATAATAATAAAAATAAATTGAATGTGCTGATTTAATAGTTACTCTTTCAAGTTTTAAAGATAAAGAATCGAAGGTAATATTATTCTATTTTCAAAAAAATTAAAAATTATTTAAAAATTGATTGCCATATGGAGAACCAAGTTCGATAAGCAATACTCCATAAAATTAAACAACACAAGATTCTAAACATGTAAAAGTGAAAGATTTATTAAATTAATTTGGCAAATAACAAATCCTAACGAATAGAAAAATGATAAAGGGCCAAAAAATGGGGTCCACACTAAATGTGGTGTAGGTGGTAAGGGGACCCACATTGAAAAAGGGCAGCTGACTAATTTTAATTGAATACCTATGGATGCATTTTCACCGCCCCGTTTGGCCCGGCACTGCCTCGTCACGACGCCTTCTCTAAAATGCGATCTTTATGTTAAAAGTTTTCCTAGGAGTCAACGACTTTAAAGGCAGCTAATCACGACTTATTGCCCCATTTTAGCAACATATTTTTCTTCTTTATTTGTCATCATCGGTGACTGCACGACTCCTTAACAACGTATTCTTCTTCTTTATTTGTCATCATCGGTGACTGCACGACTCCCTTCTAGCCTTTTGCATTGACTAGGATTACCTATTTAACGGCCATAACATTTTCCTTCATTTACTCAATATTTTATAATTGATTGAGAATAATTAATAATGCAAACTCTAATAGATTGGTGTTTAACCCCGTGTTTGTTGTGATGGCTTTTGCATGAGCATTGACTTGCCTCATATTATTGTCTTGGCGCCCGATTAGCCTACAAATTCAATGTTTACAAAAGACGATAGGGACAAAAGTCATGTAGTGCGAGTTGTAAATCGATGGCAAATTGTGCCGATGACAGGGATGGAAGGTGAAAAACTTCGATTCTGGGCAAATGTTGTGGTAGTGCATGAAAGCTGCGGGCATCGGCCACAAGTGTTTTTTTGCAAGTCAGATTTAGGCAGCAAGGCATGTACATATTCCAGCTTTCTGATTATCTGATTTTAGTCTACAAATTCAATATTCAAACTTAGTCGACATTTTGGTTAGCAAAATCAAGCACAAGATGACACATAACATGGCAGCTGATACTCAATTCATGAAATAGTTTGACTAAATTGTGTGTAACTACCCTTTCATAGTTTGGCTGTCAATTGCATGCGAGTTTTATATATTTTGGCTAATTGTTCAGGCAACAACATCGAATTCCTAAGTATTATGTTGCCTCCATTTTTCTATATTTTTTTGTTCCTTTACAATTATCCTTTTATACAATTCTACCAATCGCATGTTTTTCACATTTTCATAGCCCTTTTCTCTACAATAAATATTATTGAATATTTTTCATGTTTACAGAATACTCTTTACAGAAGAACAAGGTACACATCATTGTAGGAAGTTTTTCATTCTTTGTATAAAAATATGCAATAAAATATCAAGATTGTTTTATAGTTTGAATCTACATAATCTCTTTGCAGTGGTGTTCAAACATTGTCCATCGGTGCTGGCATTTTTGGAGAAAGTGTCCTATTATCGATATATTTTTGGTTTTTGCTTGAAATCATCATTTGTTTTGAATGATGAGGGAACAAAATCTGAGAAGAATCTGCGGGAGATTGCGGAACGGATTACTTATCAAACTGAAACAACTTATTTTGTAAATTTTCCTTAATACAATGAAAGAAAGAGAACCAAATCTTGCATGCATATACACATCAATGTGACTTGGTAAATGGATGTATGCAAATTTGACGATTTTCTAGTTAAAGAGTCGTGGTTCTGGTTCTGCCCAGTACTGTTCACACCTGTGTGATGCACTGCCCTCCCGCGAATCATCTTACACTATTTCAAGCAATATTGTCGCATGAGTACATAAATTTTTAACTGTCCTTCGCTAATTTTCTAAAACCTTGCTAATAATTGCAAACCAAATTTTCTGTCTAGAGTTTTGTATCTAGGAATTAGTACAATCAACTCTAAAGTATGCCTCAATGAAATTTAAACAACGGTAATCCGTCCTCATAGGGGATGACCATGAAATTATCTAGTAATAGGCTATATCTTTCGAAATTTAATCAAGTCCTAGAACTCACCCAACATCATCTTTGGCAATCAAAACTATGTTTATTATAACCAAAGATTAGTTTAAGATTCCTAAGGTAACCAATTCAAATTTCCTTAACAAAACCTAGATGTTGTCTTAGTCTAAGTAGTATCTATTTATATAAACACCCGGTAGGTATAATGTACAATATCTATTCTAGACATTATTCCCCTCCCATTCTATCCCACCTTCTAATTTATGGGTCGGAGGGCATTTATTGACAATCCCATGAGCCCCTTTTGACATGATCTCATGATGCAAGCACATTTATAGTGAAAGATCTTAAAGCAAGAGCAAAAGATAGAAAATACATGATTCAAATTCAACACAAACAATAAGGAGGCGTTCATTGAGAAATCTGTGGAGAAGCAATTCTATAACACTCACTAATTTGCAAAAATTGAAAGCCATTAATAAGTTATACCTTGAGCTCAACTCCAGCTTGTGATGAAGAAGAACGCAATATAATGGTTCATAATCGCAAAGAAATGCAAAGATGTTCATAATTTTATTTAAGGCTATAATTCGGACAGCATGAGTAACAAGCAATATACATAGCAATGTAATCCTATCGGAATTATATTGAAAGGCCAAATGCACCTGAATACAATGTCGTAGAAGAAACGAAAGCATCAAGTGACCCTGGCATCTTCCATCTCCTTGGTGAGATATCTTGAAGAATCAACCCAAGTCCAAATTTATATCTGGAACTATATTCAGAACGGATTACAATTCACATAGTAAGCAGACCTGAGTATCATAATAATTCTTTGATGAACTCAAGGTTTAATGTGTCACGAACAAGGAGGAACACCCCGAGAACTAAAACAAGCATAATGCCAGATGACATAATCTGCTGCTCTAATTCTAATGGAAGCTTTCTCCCACCTCTTACTGCTTCTATGAGGATCAATGCCAACGAGCCCCCGTCTAAAGCAGGCAGAGGAAGAAGATTTATTACTGCGAGATTAAGATTTAAAACAGCTGCAAATTGGAAAAGGCCATCAATGTTTGACTTAGCAACTTCTGCACCAACGGCTATAATGGCAACAGGACCCGAAACCTTACTGGCAGATTGAGAGAAATTTAAGAATGTCTGTTTCAAACTGTCCAGGACATTCGACGTCAAGCCCCAAAATTCACGTCCCGAGTAACTAAAAGCTTCCATAATATTCTTTGGTTTAATCTTCGAAATCTTAACATTTGGTGATAATTGAACTCCTATCCTACCAGTTCCATCTGAATTCTCATCAGGGGTGACATAAATCTCAACATTCTGCTGTCCCCTTCCAATCTTAAACAATATATTTCTTCCAGGACTTCTCTTAATAACATCAACAACTTCAGAAACTAAATTAGGACCTGTTTTTGACAATTCAATATCATTGACAGCTAAAATAACATCACCAGGCAGTACCCCATCCCGCGAAGCAGCCAAATAAGGCCTAACCTCAGGCACAAGTACCCCAGGAAAGGCCTCTTGAACAGGCAATCCAACAGACAACACTTGTGCGAAGATTATAACATAGGCAAAGATAATATTAGCAATTACACCAGCAGAAATAACAAGAACCCTATCAAATATTGGTCTATTTTTCAGTAAGTTCACATCATCCGCTGGAATATCACTATCAGGATCATTATCAGGGAAACCCACAAAACCACCTAGAGGAAATGCTCTAATCGAATACTCTACATTGTTTGCATTAAACTTTGCTAAGATCGGACCAAACCCAACTGCAAATTTACTCACGTGGATGCCCTGAAGATAAGCTGCCAAAAAATGACCACTTTCATGTACAACAATGATAGCAGTTAACACTCCAGCTGCTTCAAGAACTGATTGAGCACTCTCAAACCCACCAAAATCCAGCCCAGCAATGGCCTTTGTCCTAAACCTTTCCCTCACACTATTATTGGACAAAAATGGGATCTTGGAGTGAAAATTGGAGTGTGAACCGCCAGAAACTGAATGGGATACTGATTTTGACAATTGGGGTGTAGTTTTTAAAGAAAAATCTGAGATAGGTGTCTTTGAATTAATCAATCTAACGAGAGTGTATGAGGAAGAAGAGGATAATAAGCTGGTTAGCATTGTGCTATTTTCCGATAAGATTATTAAGAGGAAAAGATAGGCTGAACGAGTGAAGCGTAGATAGAATAGAACGTAGTGCAAAAATTGGATAATTGGCGATTTGTGGAGGCGAAGCAACTTAGATTTAGATGTTCCAATCCGAATCTGTCACCTCAAGTTTTCCCCTTTTTGGGTTATTTGTGTAGTTTTTGGGTTCCAAATACGGGGTCTAAAATATGAGAAAATGGGCCCAACTTTCTTTTTAGAATATTTTAAACTATTTTTTTTTTTTATAAAAAATATTAAAATTTAAAAATGTTCATGTTAGTGATGGGGTGGGGAGTCAAGCGCAATACATCACTACTAAGACGAGGTATGCTGATCTCATTTTTTGTACCGTTGACAGGATAACAGATATCGGACTCACTCGTGTCCACGCAAGCTTATTTCAACACGTGTAGACATATTACTAGTCAATAATATCTCGAATTTGAACGTGGGAGAAGTTTGATAACACGAGACAAAAATGTTTGGGCGACGGCAAGATATGTGAGTAAAATTGCACAATAACGAACGATCAACAAAAAATAAAACTAAAGATCAAGATTTAAACATCTAATTTTAGCGACAAAATATCAAACTCAAAAGGAGAGAGTATATAACTTATAGTTGATGTATTAGCATTACTTCCAAATGATACAAATGGAGGAATATTTATAGTATTACTCGTTACAGGAGTCAAATCAATCATTCCAATAAGATTTCATGAATTCATGATCTTCAAATGTAGATTGTTACTCCTCGTGGTAGAGCTTCAGATTCGACTTCATTGCGCCTCACCACTTCGGCATAGGGGCTTCGGCAGAGTTTCGGATTTGACTTCGTTGAACCTCATAACTTCGGTAAATGGGCTTCGATAGAGCTTTGTATTTGACTTTGTTGCGCCTCACCACTTCGACAAAGCTTCGAATTGGACTTCATTGAGCCTCACCACTTTGGTAATGGACTTCGACAGGGCCATTCCCATGGAACTGCTTTTGTGAAAGTGGACTTCGGTGCTCCAGATTTAGTGGACTTTGGTAGTTTTATGCACTCCACGTAGGATGTCACGTGACTTCGGCAAAGGGCTTCGGTGGATTGGCCGCGTGGGACGCTAGGTGGCGAAGCATAACAATAGTCCCCCAAATTCATGTATGGTTATTCATGTCATGCATAGACTTCTGTCTTGAGTGAAATTTCTTTAGAGCTAGTTTTCCGATAATGGTTAGGTTTTTGACAACACAATAATCTCCCAATTCCAAGTATAGATATTGATATCATAATTGGAGTTCGAAGTTGAACCTGATTCTTGTATGTCGTCTTATCCTTATGTAGTGTCGAACTGCTAAAACTCATTGTTATAAAAATAACTGAAATTTGTTTAGTGAGCCGAAGTAGGAAAGTGCTGAACTGCCGAGCCTCCTTGTTTTAATTAAAATAGCTGAAATTTGTTTGGTGAGCTAAAGTAGGGAAGCCCTGAACTGCTAATACTCATTGTTTTAATTGAAATAATTGAAATTTGTTCGGTGAGCCGAGCAGGGGAGTGTTGAACTGCTGGGCTCATTGGTTTAATTGAAATAGCTGAAATTTTTTTGGTGAGTGAAAGCAGGGAAGTGCTGAACTGCTGAGGCTCCTTGTTTTAATTGAAATAGTTGAAATTTGTTTGGTGAGCCGAATAGGGAAGTACTGAACTGTCGATGCTCCTTATTTTAATTGAAAATGAAGCACGCTTTTGGTAAAAGTTCCAATGATTTGATGTTTTTGTACATTACAAAGAAAAGACAAATGAAGCGTTTTGACTTCCAATATACTTACAGCCGTTACATATTGAACGTGTAATGATGGCCACACTACTGCATTTTGAGACTGACGCACCGAGGCTCGTGCATGAGTCACACGCATCAATCTGAGGCGTTAATAAGAAAAGCTGTTTGAATTCAACGCCTTAGATAAAGTTAAAAACGGACGCTTCATATGAAGTAGATCTAGATCCAATAGCTGAGCTTCGTCTTTTCTTTCTATAAAATCAAAAAACCTGCCATTGTATAATTTTTTTACCTTTGTAAAATTCTTCAACTCTCCAGCATTAAAAAAACTTTTCCTGCTATTTCTGTTCTTCGGCGACATCACGTTTTTTGAGCTTCTTTTTGTTTAGGTAATTTCTCTGTATTCCCATCTTTCATTCCATATTTTTTCAATTTTAATAGCTTTTAGGTCCAGTGTTAGTAATGGGAGGGTAACCATTGCCAGGTTTGGGGAGCAAGCCATGTCTGGACGATCGGATAGAGGTTTTTGGGCCATGAGTGAAGGTCCCATTAATTGTGAGGCGGGGTGGGGGCTATAAAAATCTCTTATGCTATGAATTCTACCTAAATTAGTTGAACTTAGGGAGAAATATAGAATCTCAGATTCTATAGAACTCTTAGAACCTGAGGTCTACAAACGTGCTTGTTATCCAAGGCTGGGTTGTTTGGCAATTAGCGAATTTTTGTTTAGGGCAGGTATGCATCTATCTCTACACCCATTTCATAGTACGGCGATGAGGTTTTATATGTTGGCTCTTTCCCAATTATTGCCAAATGGGTGGAACCAGTTGGTTGGGGCGAACTTCCTTTGGAAAGAGACCTCGCGTGGCGAGGATATGCCCCTTCATGTCTTCCAGACTCTTTTCCAACCTCAGTTACTTGGGAAAGGGGAGTCTAAGAAGTGGTATTATATGACTCCTTAGGGGGTTTTTTGTAGTAGGTCTGCCATCTTGCATAAAAGGGTGGAAAGAGTCGTGATTATGGGACACGGGTAAGTGGCAGATGGTTAAGGGAGATAATGACACGACCTGTCCCAAGTCACCCTAATGGACCTGACACGTGTCGTGCGCCGATGGTAGATACCAGCTAAGTGCCAGACCTACCACCAAGGCAACTATGACATGTTCTAACTGTGACTCTTTTATAAAATTTTTGACAAAGTTTCCCCTGTAATATGGATTAAACCCACCTGAAACAAATCAATATACTCAAACCAGTACATATAATTTAAAACAGGGTACGCCGCCCCTCACCAATCAAACTATTCAAAATACAGTACTGGAAAGTCAACTTTTACAAATACTCTATAAACAAAAGTCTCAGATGCATTTAAAATACTCAATATGTAATGAGCCAATGATATGGATGCATGAATTACAACTTTAACTTTTCTGACAATGCGTGCATGTATCCTAAAAGAAATATGTACTGTGTAAATTAACAAAATGAGTCATACAACTAATGACAATGTGCGTGGCTCAAATCGGTGGATCGACAGACTCCAAAGCTACTCATATCAGCTACCACCCGCTAAAGAAAAATGTAATAAAATCTATGAGTTTGCAACTCAGTGAGTGGATGGTTCATAGATATACATACTTTTTTCATTTATACTTATTTGTTGAAAAATCAGATTTATTTTCTTACAGCTTTAAGAAATTCCAAATTCTGATCATTTCTTTTAGAATAGAATCATGCTAAAATCATAAAACTCTTACTCCTTATTTTGAATAACCAACCGGAAAATATGTCGAGTATAGGGACTCTGGTATCAACGAAAATCTGTATAAAGCTGTCAGTTCTATAAGTTACAATCGTATTTCTGTTCC
>CAIGRT010143609.1:0-19586 GCA_903798405.1 Fraxinus platypoda
GGACCATGCTAGTGGTACATCAAGAATTACATCGGGGTGTACACCCCTCTCACATGGGGGGTGGGGTCCACTCGAATAAAAAATTATTATTCGAGTGGACCCCACCCCCCATGTGAGAGGGGTGTAGACCTTAATGTATAGATCTTGATGTACAAGTAGAAATATCCTTTTCATTTTGCTTCAACTTATACTTTATTTTCCTGCAGAAAATGTGACGTCTCTTTCAAGCAATTTTATCATGCCACATGTATCAAGGTAGATTCATGCAAGTCCTTGCAGGTCCTGGCTAGTACACAGTAATGATTAAATTGGTAAGTATCACTTTGATAGATACAAATTCCTCAACTTGCTGTGTATTCTTTATATATCATTAGAAAAATTCACAACGAAGATAATATACATATATATAATGCAACTGTAATAAAACAAGTAAACCAAAATAATTCCCACAAACAAACAAATACATTAAATATACACAGCTTTCAGAACGATAATGCACAATACATAATTCATTTGATAGCACAAAAGACAAAAATAACAACGATAATGCACAATACATAATTCATTTGATAGCACAAACTACGTAAAAGTTTTGAAATCTCAGTTCTGGTTCCCGTTTTCTTGACAGTCCAGGATATTTTATTCATAGTAATCTGCAAAATTATGTCATACGGAGAACAATAAGAGCCACTGTAGACAAAAATTACAACGATAATGCACAATACGTAATTCATTTGACAGCACAAACTACGTAAAAGTTTTGAAATCTCAGTTCTGGTTCCCGTTTTCATGACATTCCAGGATATTTTATTTCATAGTAATCTGCAAAATTATGTCATACGGAGAACAATAAGAGCCACTGTAGACAAAAATTACAGTTAATTTTGAGGCATCTCTATAATGAACGAAATGTAATAGTATGAAAAAATAAATCTCGTGCAAATATGGAGCAAAGAATAGCTAACATACATTAAGCCGCTGTTTGACACCCACTCTCTTTAATTTTCTCTTTTTTTCATTTCAACCACACATTCTCCAAATAAAATAATATTACACACAAATCTAAAACTTTTCATTACTTTTCCACCACACATTCTTCCATCAATCACTATTATAAAATTTCCATTCCCATTAAAATGGGTGCCAAACACTCACTAAGTCAATAGCAACGCACAATTCATTCCAACAAGACGATGAAAACTTTTCATTATTTAATGTTCTTTATTTCATTTCTTATTTGCCTGTGATCTTTCAAACCTAAAAGTTTTTCCATTTGCAGAATAATTTAGGAGTCACAAAAGTCGTCATTCAAGATACTTACTGATTAAATATGCAAGTTTGCTCATTCAGAGTAGGTGCTCAAAGCAGCAACAACCAATCCTGTTGTCTCGAGAGTTGATCCTACATCAGGGTACCCTTTCCAAGATGTACTGATCTTGAGAGAAGGATAAAGCCAACTCTTTATGGAAGACATAAAGGAATTGGGATCGGATTCCAGAATTGCTTCCCAATCCACCTGCAGACCTTCTGGAATGCTCCCAGTGAACTCCATATTAGCAGCAAGCAACAGTCCCAGCAATACTACAAACCCAACAGCAGCAGTTCCTCTGGCTAGTGGCATGAAATTATACCTGCAAAATAGTACTTTTTCCATCAGTCGAGACAGATGCAATTGTTAGAGATTCAAGAATCCCAGTTGGACCGATTCCAGAGCAACTAGAAAGACATTTTTTAACCAGAAAAAACTCGCAAGTTTGAATTGTTAATAGAAAAGAATCATATTCTTCTTCTTTTTTATATTTTTAGTAATATTTTGTCATTTTCACATATCTTTAACCTATCTATTTTTTTCCTGTTTCAAAAATATAATGTATAAATTATGTGGACTGATCATTGGCATGCATGGGGAATCATATATTACCAGTAATATGTCATCCTTAAAATTGCCCTTCTCACATTCTCAAGCACATCAAAATCTGTTGACCCATAATTAAGCAGCAGTTCCTCTGGCTAGTGGCATGAAATTATACCTGCATAATAGTACGTCTTATCATAAAAGAAAATAATATATAACCTATGTGTATTGATCATTGGCATGCACGGCAAATCATATATTACCGTAATATGTCATCCTTAAAATTGTCCCCCTCACATTCTCAAGCCCATCAAAATCTGTTGACCCATAATTTTCCCCACAATAAGCATCACACAATGCCTGCACATCCATTGATAAACAAGTTTAACACAACTGGAACCTCATTAAATATTACTCTAGAATCAGCAGAAAGTGATGAGATTTTCTTAAAAGAAACTATGTGAAATACGCGAAACGGAATAGGCGAATAGCCAGCCTACAAGTCATTTCCACATGAAGACATACCTCCCATGCTGAAGTCATTTCCACTTCAAAGTCTTCCCACCTAAAAGGTGTACAAGGTGTTCTAATTGCAAAATCAAACCCATTTTCACCCCTGTAAGAATGAAAAACATATAAAAGCAACAATTAACAAATGAGTCAAGAAAAACAACCAATTCAACAGAGTAAAAATCTGTATCTTACGATTTTAGTAGGGTGATCCTTGTTCCTTCAAGGCGCTTCCTGAACAGGAAAACATGACCAAACAAGGGTCAATATTAGAAATTCTACTTACTAAAGTGTATAAAACAGCAAATAGAAATTCATAAACAAAAAACATGAAAACGAAAATACCCCTCAACTGCCGTACTGTAACACCAAGTAGCCAACCAGAAATCCTCACCAATAGTTTTGTAAAGATCCAAGCAGGATTTTGCATTCATTATCTGCAAGATGTAGTTAAATGATTGATTATACATACATAATTTTTAAAGTCCGATAAAATAAAAGTTCATCTTCCATTGTTCATACATGAAACTTCAGCTTTATCCCTAAAGAAAGAAAGCAAATTTAGCCCCCAAACTAAATCTCCTTAAAGAAAGAAACTAATACATCTCCAAAACCTTTTGATTCTCCAAAGCATAAAAGTCAATAGTTCCATTTTTCAGAAAAGATGTTGACAATGTGTACATTAGTAGCAAGTTCTTGGAAGAAAACTGTCAACCCTTTCATAAGTCAAATGGCTATCTTGGAAGAAAAATATTATTAGGTTTGTAAGAATTGCAGAGAATGTTGGTTCCATGTCAATTGAAAACAACAGAAAAAAGAGCAGGATTAACTTTCACTACTGAACATCAATATAACTCACTTCTTGCACTTTCCCATCATCAGTCAAATAAATAATGTTATCCTTCTTGTCATGCACATACTTATTCTCCTTAATTACAGCCTTGGCCACACATAACGCTCTGCGATTCAAAAAACAATGAGAAGTTCTTTAAAACAGGAGCAAAAATAAAGAATATGCTTCCTTTTTCTTTATGAGAGTTATAATGAGGTAAATCTTTTCTAAAAAGAATGATATGCTTTTACCTCTGAAAATTTGGAAAGTAACGAACAACATTGGCTTGACCGAGAATAAGGGGAGTATTGGACCCAAATCCAGCATCGAACTCCTCACTATATCACATTAGGCCCACCATTGTATCAGAAACCAAAAACAGCCATGATATTATGTATTGTGCATAGGAATAAATAGTACTTTCCTTAAATATCACTGTATCTGTGACCAACTGTTTTGAAATTTTATCAATTAGTAGCTATCTACCAATGGGGTTTGAATGAAGACATATAAATAAGGCTGATAGTCTCTGGCACTCTCGTCTTTTAGTTGTTCTAGCCCATATTTTTCTAGCTGATTCCATTAACACGGGTAGGAAAAATTTAGTTATCAAGCTATAGAAACAAATATGTATGGTGTAACATACAATGATACTAAAGAGAAATTCGTGTATATTTGCTTGCATTATCTTATTTCCCATTTACGATTTCGATGATCCAAATAATATAAACATCAGGAATCAGCATGTTGAAAAAATGTCCTGCACTATAAGAGCTTTGATATCATAGCAGCCATGTACCCTTCACAAAGCCATTTTGAAAAAAAAAAAAAAAACAAAAACCAAGATAATATACCTCAACTTGTTAACCCAGACAACGGGGTCACACGGTTCAGAAATCTGTCTCCACTTGACAGCCAATGAATAAACATCATGCCATGACATTGTAGGACGTCCAAATGATCTATCTTCTGTAGAGCTATAAGAAGTTGTCTGTTCTACAAAACTGCTTGTAGTACAACCAGCACCACCTCTGTTCTGACTAGGAGGATTGATTCTTTCCTTTCTTCTTGCTTTCTTACCAAATTTTCCTGTGCCTTTAATTGAATGCTTCCATTCTGCTTGTAGAGAACGCCAAACCTTCGACACCTTTTGTGCAATCTCTATAGCAGCTAGACCTGCCATCCGATGCTGGTGCATTTACAAAAAAAAAATTTGCAAGCAATCAATAGGTGCAAAACCCAACGAAAAGAACATGAGGCAGAAGCAAGAAAAAATTGATGAGAAAGACTATTGCGAGTAACTAGAGCCAGCTTAGCAAATCTTACGCAGTGAATCATATCTATTTTTTGTGCAGGTGGGGTTGGGATTTTTGGGGACAGAGAGGTTCAAATGCTTGAAGAACCTTTTGATTTTCTCTTGTAAGTTAAGATCTTGTACTGTAATTCATGATGAGTAAAAGTGGAATGATTAAGAAAATATAACTTTGACTTGCTAAAAAGAAATCTTCACGCAAAGTTTAAGAGAAGACAGGCGGTGAAGATTATAACAGATATACTGTCGAAGGCTTAACAGCATTAGCCACTTACTTGTGGAAAGAAATTAGGATTTACTTTGAAGGATTTTTTTTTATATATATATTTATTCTCTTCCCATAATTAATAATTTGAAGATTTAATTTTTATTTCTTCTCGTTAGTTCGATGATTTTCTAAATTTAATCAAGATTAACAAGTTCCATCCCTTGATGCAGCCTAAGGATCACGAATTGTTCAAATGATAAAACCTATTTATGCAGTTTGCATTCACAACAGCACCCTAGGTAAGCATGCAAAACCCTGGGAAAGGGCTTCATTTAAACAAGGAAGGTTGAAATGAACACTTGCTTCACTTAAACAAGGAAGGTTGAACTGAAAATTGGAACGTCAACTGCACATCTTTTAAAAATGTTTGCTAAGGTCAAATTCTAGTTTTTCTACCATTAAATAAGGAAGCAATCAATAACAATTCTCAAACCAAGTAACAACATTTATGATAGCTCGAGAACTAGGAACCTAGATCCTACAAAACCCACAAAAATAAAATAAAGGCAGTCAAAAATAATTTTATCACAACACTATGTCCTTTCCCATAAGCATACATATGTGCATAAATTACAAATGTGAATATTCTCCCTCGTCTCTCATTCCTTGCCCTTCTTAGTTCCAAAAGAAGCATTCCAAAAAACTTGAAAAACAAGGATAAGAGCAGGGCCATAAAAAGCCCAAAAGAAATAATATTAGTCACATGCAAGAAAAAAGTACACTATTGAGGTAAACGAAAGGAGAATTATTACACAAGAACAATTTTCATTCTAACCAACCAGGCACGACTTCTGAAGTACAATTAAAAAATATATGAAAGATGTAAAATAAGCTTCAAAGATTATTTTCTAGTTCGGGAAAAATGAAAGATAGTCTTGAATAGTTATTTAACCACATTAAACACAAAATTTCTATCATATTCTTATGAATAATCACCTGACGCCTGTTGGCCAAGAAACCTGGGCAATGATACTGGATCTTCTCGCCAATGGAATCTGCCATTTTTAGAAGAACAGCTTTCTGTTTAGTGAGTGCAAATTCTTGCTTTTTTAGCTTTCCCTTTCTTAAAGAATCACGTAAAGGAGGCTGCCTGTACACTTTTTCACATACATTCTTCGGATGCAACCTTTTGCACCAATATTCCTGGAACGGAGAAATAAATTGATGGAAGAACAATGAGACAAGAATCAATTTCAAAAAAGATTTTGCATTTTTCTTTTCCATACGAAACGAAATCAATTAGCTATCATGCTAAGTCAGTTACAAATCTCTTTTCTTTCTATTCCTACACTGTTTAAAATTCATCTTCAAGTGAACGCATTCATTATTGCATGACATCAAAATATACAATATGCAAATTCTCCGTGATGCGCTAATTGTAGACAGTTTGACCATCAAGCATTTTCTACCATATAAGATGACTGACCACAGAGCTATTTCATAACTAGAATGGGTCACACAAGATGCACATGTCACAATTACTTAAGTCTAAAAGCAAATTCAATTCTATGAGGGTGGGTTTGAGAAGGCTATCTTGCTTTTGCTGTTAATATTTATAAATTTTTGAAACGCCTTCAATGGATAAAATTGGGAAAAGTGGGTATCAGGTAAACAAATACCAAAGTATTCTTCCATCATTTTATATTTCAAATTGAAATGATAAATTTTTCTAGCAAACAAAATCTGGATCATTTAGATAGACAACGGTAAAGATCACATAGGCATCATAAACAGAAAATATAATTAAAGTTGAACTTTTGGTGTTGACAGCTAAGCAATCTAAACCACATGTTAGATACTCTAAGCAATCAATTAGTAAAATCAAGACTTTGATTGAAGTATTGATGGATATTAAGAAAGTACCATTGTAGTCATTTACCTTGAAGAGGGGATCTATATCGCCGTCAAGGTCAAACCAACAGAATTCACTGTTGAACTTCGAAGCTGTGTATAATGCTATTTCTTTCTGCAAGAAAAGATAATAGAATAAGTTGAAAGGTACAAACCACAAATGATATGCCTTGATGAGCTACAATCAGATAAAAGCTGTAATTATGAATTGTTATCAAGTTATTTCCATTTATATGGTCAGCATTAAGCTCAAAGCACGGATAAGGATAATAAGCATGCAATTTTGTTGCACTATCTTCTATCTTAATGAATCCAATATTTCTCCTGTTTTTTCCCTCCTATTCATTAGAGGCACTCTCTGTGTTGCCTACATGAAGAGTACTTTGTATGTTTAATTTCGAGGCACTACTACAATGTAGCTTTTGCATAGGGATGGGCGAAATTATTCAAGACTAGAAAAACCTGAAGTTTTGAACTGTAATTCCATGGAAACAATAATCAAAGTTTGGTTCTATTGCGCCAGAAACCTCCAATGAAACTCTGAACCGGACCAGTTACACCATTTCCCTATTTGATTTTCTCAGATTATGGAATAAATTTTACAATATTGATTGGTGAATGCATGTAACTGCAATGCACCCATCCGCATCTAATCTATAATAAAAATATAACCAAGGCTCATGTGTTATCATACCACTACCCACAACACAGATGCCTAAAAAATAATATAAGAAAAAAAGAATACCACAAGAAGGTAACCCGACCAAATTTTGCTATTAGATCACTTTTCATGGGTCATATTCTTTTTTATCATTCACCATTGACAACAAGAATTTGGTTCCTTTACGAACTTGGGGGTTATCATTTAGTAGCAGTGTGTGGCAATACTCATTCAGCAGCCCATCAACCTCTACGTTGGACTTAAGGATAAAAATAAAATAAGAGCAGCCTTCAGAAGAACCTCCTTGATAATTCTCTATCACTATCTCACACTATCATTTCTTGATAACTAATGTTCTCTATTCATATGTGTGTGTGTGTGTGTGTGTGTGTGTGTGTGATATTTTCTTAATTAAACTTGGCTATTAATATAAAATGTGAAAAATGCTATAATTATTTGATGTTTTACAATAAAAACCTGGTAGAAGGCCAAGCACTGGAGAACAAACTTTTCCATTGAATCTAATTCCAGATCCAAAGTAGCATCATAATCCTTCACCTGCATCACAGAATTGACATCATTTAAGAGAATCCGTAAAGCTAATCCATTGATACCTTAGAGAAACTCTGGGTGAGGGCAACAAACAAACTTCCTTACTGCTTCTTTATATTCTCCAATAGCGTGATAACATGAAGCTCTTAAATACAGGCATTCAATACTTGAACTCTCAATACTCAATGCAACTGACAAATCCTTAATAGCATTCCTGTAACAGCGACCAAAGTAGTTAGTTAGATACAAAACGGCTCAAGTATTAGATAATAATTTTAAAATTAGAATTTTATTATGGTACCAATTAGAATGGAAGTAGGATTGGGAATAGCTATGAAGCTTTAATGGCAATCATTTAGAATTATTAAACAATATATCTACCACAAACAGACAAACAAGCAGCAGTGAACTTGGGTTGATGACATGAACAGTTTTCAGCCATTCTATTATATTCAAAGCTACCTCTTCTCAAATGTTGAAGTAAATCGAATCTTTCACAACCACCAGCATGTTAGTTATGGTTTTCTTTCCCTCTTCTAGCCTGTTACACAGCAATTTCATCGCTAAGAACACGAGTTACTTCACGTCTACGCAAGACCTGGCCTAACAATCTAAGATATTCTTCACTTAATTCATCCATAACTTATGCAACCTCAATTTAATAATCCATAGCCTCATTTCTTTTACAATTCACTTTAGTGCAGCCACCCATCCATTTTAACATTTCACTTCGGCTCTATAAATCTTATGAATATTTTTGTCCATTAATGCCAACCCGCACCATGAAGTATCAATGACCTAACAGATGTAATTTAAAATTCAATCTTAACTCGTTAGATAATCCCATATATAATCTACATGGAATTAATTGCGCAGATTTTCTCTTCTCGTAGAATATGGATTACAAACATTCGTGATTTGGATGTGAATGAGTCAAATTACTTATCCCTCGGTCCATTAGTTCTTACCCAGAAAAGTTAAAATTAAATCCAAATCAATGTCTCTAATTATTCTACAAACAGCAAATACACTTTTTGAGAGTTTTACTCATTGTCACATTGATATGGGTTTTCAATCTTTTGTCTCAAGTACTTTCTTAGTAATAACCAAAGTAGTACCTAAAATTAAAGTTCTTCGAAACAAGACGTCCTTTATTTTGACTCGACCATTATCACTATTCTTCAGTTCTATAAACGTTTAATATATTTCTTCTAGTTTCATTCAACCTAAGACCATTGGATTCCAAATACCTTTACAAAGTTCTAACTTGTAATTTATTTCCTTCAGATTTCCTCAACTAAAAGTATATCATCAGAGAACAACTTCAAGAAAAACTTTGGTGCAAGCTTATTATAATCCAAATTCCAAAATAGAATAAACAGATGAATATAGAAAACAAAACAAAAATGACATTGTACATGATTGGAAATCGAAGAAAAAGAGTAACCAGAGGAATTTTTTTTGATCAACTAGAAAGCCTAAAACTAAAATGAGAAGTAAAAGAGAGAGGAGATTAGCAGGTGAACCAATTAATATCACCCATAAATTTAATTGAGGACTTCCATTTGAACAAAAGCAGTAAAACTACCAAACTAATAAGAACATCACGACTTCAGATTCTTATTATGGTATCAACAGCCAATAACTAGAAAAAATATTAATACCCAACATTACCAAGTAATATACAACAATATTTGATAGTTCTAGCTTCATTTGATCTCACCTCCACCGTATAAAATTGCTAGAAAGTTTACCTGTGGTCTCCCATGCCATGAAGAAGTAGCCCCCGCAGATGATAGGCTTTGACAAACCTAAAGTCATTGCTAAAAGCATTAACTATGTTTTTAATGTAAATTTCATTGTTGAAGACAAATGGTAAAATTCAAGACCCACAACGACTTGGACTTTGAGATTAAATAGTTATTCAACGTGTTATTAGAGCAAGCGGAGTCCAAAATAAAGTCTTGCTGCCATCAATTATGGCCTCACTAGCATGTGTGTATGTAGTGATCAACAAAACATATTAAGGAAACAAGTATATGAATTTGCATAGAACTCTAGAAGTGACATTTTCTATACACAATACAGAACTTTGCAGTGTAACTACTTGACGAGATGATCAACTGACTACATATAAGAATAGGATGAAACCACTTTTGGGTATGAAAGATATCTCTATAGGAAAATTGTTATGTAGGATAATTGCAGTGTGTGTAGAAATTAGAATTAGACAAACACTTGGGTTTCTAGAGTGAATAAATTATAACCTGGCCTCCCTTGAGTTGGATCGTTTGAGTTTCAAAATATTCAATATTGAAGATTTATTCTTTTTGTGCTAGCAAACTAGCAATAGTTTTTTTAGTGGCACAAGAGAGGAGTATGATGAGAGAAAGAAAAAAAATACGACAAATACTACTCTTCATACCATGAAGAAATTTAAAATAAATTCAATTGCAGAGAACCTTGGATGAAAAAAATCATCAAAAGCATATATCTTTAATTATTCAACCACCCAAAAAATTGTTCCACAATATTCCGATACAGGGATAAAATGCAAGCAAACCAAATTAGATGTATGTATACCACAATTGAGATCCATAGAATATACCTTCCATCAATTTGAAGAATATTGCGAATGCATTCCAGAGCCTTCTCTGAATTCGCCATGTCTTGATAGAACTGCCAAAAGGTCAAAACATGATACAGAATCTTGTTCAAATAACTCTAAAGGTAAGACTCTGGCACATATTAGTTAGCCAAAGCTTTCATTACAATCATATCACACACATTATAAAACTTCATGGAAAACCATAATTTTTGAAAGTCAAGCCAAAAACAATTTTCAGCATCTTATTTGATAACGAAAAATATCTATGATTAACGCGATCTTGTTTGATTTCTTTACACGAACGGGATCTCGTATATATATTAACTTGATTTAAATGGTTCAATTGACGTCAAAAATTCAAAATTCTTAAAGCTTCACATACGCAAGAGTTTTCTTATAGACAACTCCAAAAACCATTAGGTAACAGAAGCCTCAAACGTTGTCCCAAAACCACTGCTGAACAAGGTGCACAGACAGAGATTTAGATAAATACCATATGCCAAAGATTGAAGGGTTAAATAATTACACTGACACCAACCTCAAACTTTTAGACAAGAGTTTACCCAAAAGTCACTTCATAGTTTTAAAGTCATGCAGCTGGAATGGATGGGGGAGTAATTTCGTGCTGACTGGCTACATCTTATGAAAAGAGGAGATGTCCAAAGATAGCAGTTAAGTATTTGTCTATTTGGAGAAGAGTACCACAAATTTTACATGAGCCTCAATAATAATTCAAAATTCAGACAGAGAAAGAGTGAGAGACTCGGAGGAACAAAGTGAGATGGACAAATGAAGAGGTTGAGATCAAAGATACTAACTATCAAAAGCAAGAAAATACTCCTTCCCAAGTATTTACTCTTCTACCCTACCATTTCACGTGAATCTTCCACTTTTTTTCTAAGATATCTCAATGTGATGATCACTTTCTTCAACAGAGTCTCATTACAAAATCATATTACAGTTCCCAAAATTCAATAACATGGTTCGAATTTTACTTGATATGCCATAAGAATCCACAGATCACTCAGGTCCACCACATCTAGTCATGTCAGAAAGAATATAATTGTTATCCACCCTTTGGCCAAAACTTGTTCCCAAGACAAACTAGGATATTCAGTTCAACTTATTGGGAATATATATTAGCCTCCATTTGGCAAATTTGTAAATGGTTTATAAAGATAATTAGTATTGCGTCCCACGAAATGTGTGGATAATAACGAGCAGTATTAGTGAATGTCCGTTGAAATTAATATTTGACTTTGACTTTGACTTTGACTGAAGTTATAAACGATTTATAAATTTGTATGCAAACGGAGGTTCAAATGCTAGCACTAATCATATGTTCATAGATACCTGGGTTAGATGACCCCAAGCCTCAATGAAATTTCGATCTATTTGAATTGCTTTCATATGTGCCTCTTCAGCCCTTGAATATTCGCCAATTGAAGATAGAGCCAAACCCTATAAAAAGCCAAAATATCTGCAATTTAGTAACTATAACTTTTTCACCATAAACTTAATCAAGCTGAATCTATGCAATAACTGAAGCTTAGTTGTCGTGCACTCACCAAGTAAGTGTACGCAGATTTGTTATCCCTATCAACTTTTACACATTCAGATAAGTCTTCAACAGCGGCAATGAAATCCTTAAATTTATAATTTACAATTCCTGCACTAGTTTTGTCAACATGATCAATATTTCTCTGAAACCAGAATATTGCAACTCAAAAAGGTTTAAAGGAGAAATCAAGTTTCGGCTTTCATCATTAAGTTATTGTGTTCAATGAAGAGATTTACGAGCAATAATAAGATGACGGGTATTGGTAGCAGAAGCCTGCCTGTATCTACTTACCGTTTTCCCCAGAAGGTTTAATGCACACTAGATGCACCACTTTTGAACTTTATGAACAATCATAAGGTAAGTGGTAATTGACAATTTGGCACCCGGACATATTTAGGTGTGCCTTTTGGAGCCTAATTCTCTTTAGCATAAAAGGGATTAGGAGCATGACCCTAAACGAAATGTGTCGGATGTCACGGCCAGTAAAATGTTATACATAAAATCCCAGGAAATTTTCCTTCCATGTGTATTCCTTCCCAAGCTTGTATCAGTTCTCTTCTCAGGATCTGGGGAAGTTTTAAGTGTGACAATTTTTCTTTAGATGTAGAATTCACAAAGTTTACATTGTTGTTTCTTCCATATAAAACACTCATATCTCTCAACTCTATACTGTTGGTGGTGATTCAGTTTCAAGGAATTTTTGCTCCTTCGACAATTGAGAAGGCCAACTATCTCCACTATGTGCAGAATGATTTTTAAGATCTTCACCATTCACAGGATATGAGAATTTGGAACATGGTTTTCACCTTTAAATCCTTTTCTTTTTCACGTTCTTTATTTGTGCTACCTCCTCTAGAGAGATTTTCCTTCAATTTCTTTTATTTATGAAGAAAAATCTTTAAGGTAAAAAAACTACAGAAACGTGCTATCTTTGCAAGTGTTGAACGCTGTTGTTTATTTCTCTTGCTGCTGCTCTGTCTGGTTATTTGTCAGGATCTCTGTCACAGAATCACAACAATGATGAAGTACAACCCAGTGTTCTGGTTTTTGCCTCTTTATGTTCCCTTCAATGGAGGGCATTTTGTTCACTAAATCCTACTTCCTACACTTTCATTGATGAAATTCTTTGTTATCGGGGAATAAAAAGAATTGGTCATATTTTAATTGAAATTACAAAGCAGCATTTTAGTCATGCCTACTTCTGTTAGCACCTGCAAGATACTTTTTCAATGCCTTAAGAACTAGAAACAAAATTTGATAAGACACCGAATTTAGTAAATTGATTATCAGTTTCATGGCCTTTTAAGTTTGGTAACCTAAAATAATATACAATTTCCTTTTATATCAGGCTAAAACTTTGACACTCCATGTGTGCTTATATAAAGTTCACATCCACATGTATATAACCCCATAATAGTCAGCTTTTCCCTTTTTGTGTTTTATGTGTTCGGGAGGAAGGGAGAATAACACGGCAATAAAATGCAAATTTTCTGGTTAAAGAAACCCTGATCTCATTTTTCTATCATCATGCTAAAGTTTTTCAGTACCTAGCTAACTAAACATGAGCTGGCTTACAATTATCAACCTTACAGAAATACTTCATATCTATCCAATGATCATCTTTAGTTTGCCGTTGGACTTTGCATAAAATTATAGAAAAATGCATATGATCAGCAATGCTATACAAGTACTTCAAGAAGATGATGTTGAACTACTGAGAGAGTATGAATCTAGTACAAATTTACAAAGTAAGAGTTGAGTCAATGTGAATACCCCTTTCATGTAATATGTCTTCTGAATTTGGCTCAAATTCCAATGCTTTAGTCAAGTCTGCTATTGCCTGATGATAAAAGATAATTAGTCATGCTTTACAAACAGAAATATATATATATCATACAACCACATATAAACGTGCATGTCTGTGTAGCATTAGCAGAACCTGCATGAGCCACTTCATGAAATGGATTCAAGCTCATACATCCATATGTAAGCACTTAAATAAATCATTTATAAAAAGTATTTCTATAAATAAGAATGTCGCTCAAATGCATTATTTATTTCAAGTTTAAAATTAGCTTCAATCTTAACATTAATTTGCCTTTTAAGAAAACTAGGAAAGCCAACTCAGATACAGATTTTAGAGAGTTATAACAGTCAATAGCAATCTAATTATTTTCCGAGGAGGCCTTTTACGATAGATAGAAGGCCAGTTCCCTAAAATTATCCAATTGGTTCATAAAAAAGCACCAACTTATCTAATGTATTGTCACGTGTATAGTTAAAAACTGCCGGATTGGTAGCTTTTTCCTCATCCAATGCTCCTACTCCTGCCCACCAAATCCACTGCCACCCGCCACCTCCATATCCATCGAACTCCTCCCTCCCTACTAGTGCCACTCAACCCAACACATAAACTAACCATCCCTTCAACCAAGTCTATCTATCACCTATCACCATCTCCCTTATCCTGTCTAAACCACCATGATTGGTAATATACAACATTCCAATGTGCCCATTCTAGGAAATGGAATCTTCATTTCCACTTTCCAGTGAGAAATTGAAATTATCATCTCGCAAGGAAATCAACTTCTAGATCTCTGAAAATTAGGGTGCGTTTCGTTTGCTATTTTCAAACTGTTTTCAGTTTTGTAAAATACTGAAAATGTATTGTCTGCTATTTGCAATTTCGAAAACAATGATTAATTTATAACATAAAACTTAAAACGCATTTTTCTCGTTTTGAGCGTTTTCAGTGAAAATTCTGAAAACGTTCAAAATGTGGAAAACGAGCGTTTAGATAAAATTTTATTTAAATTAGATTTTAAAAATAAAATATAAAATCTAACAAAAAAAATTCACAAAACAAAAATAATAAATTCTAAAAATAAATTTTTTAAAATAAAATACTAAAAAAAAATTCTTAAATATAAAAAATAAGATTTCTAAAAAAAATTTAGAAAAATAAAATAAAATAATTCAAGCTCTTAATAATTATTTTAAATGAACACAGATAAAATATTTTCAGTCCATGTCAGTAATTTTTATATTTATTTCATATATTTTGAACTCAATATATTATTTATTTTTATTTTAGTTTACAAAGGAGAAAAAATATTGTAAGATTAATCAACTTCAAAATATATATATTACTTGATAATATATTAACAAAAAATTGTTATATTTTTACTGAATAATCAAATTTTATAGAATAAAATGTCATAAAATAATTTTTTTCAAAATTTCAAACCAAACGTGTATTCTAGTTTTTTTTATTTTGAGAAATAATTTTTCAAGATGACAAATCAAACGTGTTTTTAACGATCTTAAAACAGACTCTCTTGACGAAAAACTGAACTCAAAATTGAAAACTGAAATACAAGCCGAACGAACCATTACATACTGGGGAGGGAGTGAAAGTGACAACAATTCAAGATTTAAGCATTAATGGGTCAATAACTAAGAAAAATTGGCATAAAATTGTGTAGTTTCAATTCCTGTGTCAAAAAAGAAAAAAGAACTAATTCCAGATACGGCTAAGGCTAAACCAAATATTGCACCAATACCTCAACATTTGAAAGATTTTGGAAAAAGAAAAATGTCAAAGAACAAATAAAAATCAAAATAAACTCTTATAAAACAAATGAATTCAAGACACAAGCACCAAATTATGTACCTCGGCAGATTCTCCCAAGGCTGCGCGAGCTTGCCCTCGACGCTTCCATGCCTCACCAGCTGATGGATTTAACTGTATAGCCTATTCAAAGTAACCGCATTTACGTTGCTGTACCCCATGCAAAGTATTCAAATTCAAGCTTGCCTTTGTGAAATATTCAAGTTTACCTTCGTAAAATCAGCAATAGCAGAATGTAGTTCTCGTTGAAATGCATATGCTGTTCCCCTTCCAATTAAAGCCTCAGGGTAATCAGGATCTTCTTCTAGTATCTGTCATATTAAGCGAAAAATGAAATTTTTTAAAATATTGGCATGACAGCTATTCCTTTTCCTTTCTACCCAAATCACATGCAGGAAGATGGTATTAGTGAAGATTAGGGTAGAAATAATTAAAACAGTAGAAAAATGTAAACCTTATCAAAGATCTCTACAGCATAAGAATAATTTCCATCATTAACCTGTAAAAGAGAGACAATTAGATTCACATTGCGAATAACATATATAACCAAATGAATACGACGTGTCATAAATGTCCCCCTTCGCACAATCTAAGGTATCCAACCATGATCAGTGTGTTAGCAAGCTGGTAACAACATTTTGCTGACATAATCAACAGCAAAAGGCCAACATCAGATCCCTTATTTTCTCTGTTGAGTCATATTAACATTATTTTCTCAACAGTAAATGGCAATCGAGCACTATTGAAAAGTTTGAATATTTGAGTGCTTTGTCTCAGCTCAATGGGTGAGCTACAGTGCAGAATATAAACAAGAACAAGAGCCATTGTTACGTAATTTGAAGAATTGACCAGATAGAAATATTCATATCAGAATAAGACATTAGGGGTCATTGGACATGTTGGTCCATGTACCTTGTGGAAGCAAAGGGCCAGTATGAAGCTGGCACTGTTTTTGTCATAGTACAACTCCTCCTGCTGTCTTACTTTTTAACAGAAGAATAAATCATCACCCAGCCCAATAGCTCAATTCAAGTGATTGTGATATGTTTTCAAAACCTATAAACAGTGCCTGCAATGTGTCGTATCTTTGCTCTAAACTCCTTTCATAATTGGTCACAATCTCTGTCAACCTTTTCCAAGCGTTTTAAAAACCGCGTATCTAATCTAATTGAGGCAAGGCAATCCTACATCACCAGGTCTACATAACATGGGGAAAAATAACCTCTAGCGCTTTCAGCATAAAATGAAATGGTAGAAACAAGCTCAAACACCAGTCAGGAAATTTATTATGAAATGTCTGGCATAACACAACCTCATAGAGTCATAGACATACACCAGGATTCCAGTTCTATGGAGATAATATCAAATAAAAACATATAAAATAAAATCTCAAACAAGCAAGTACTTTTCCAACAGTCTATTGTCAGTTTGATTTCTTCTACTGACATTCTATGATACACGTGTAACTTAAGAAATGTGCCACACTTGAAATGAGCACAGACTCAACCGAAAAACAAAGAAATCAATAGATTAATATAAAAAATGGATAGGCCTCAACAAGAAAGAAATATAAAAGGAAAATAAACCGAAGCATCAAAGAGAAAATCAGATAATTAAAAAACACCAGAAATAACAGAGAACTGTCAGGGATACAGGTGACATTTAATTTAGTTCTCACAAGTATCATGAGGTGTAGAAGAAACTTACCTGTGCAATTCCCCTAGATAATCGGAAATCTACATTTATCGACTTGTTCTTAGAAATCCTAGCAACGCAGAACTTTTTGTTCCTCTTGGCTTCATCAATTGTTTCATTGCACATTTCTGATAAATTAATTGATTGACTGAAGATATCTGACAAGCTGATGGATTCACTAGAGAGCGCAGATGAACTGATGCATGATTGAGATGAATCACTCAATGCTTTGTCAATATAATTAGCTCCATTTGGTTGACTTTCATGTTTCCCATTGGATTGATGACCTAACAGTTTAGTCCCTTTGACATTATGACTTGATCCACTGTGAAATTCTGATCTATCATATAAGTTGTCATGGGCATCCAATCGGTCAGTTAACTTGCTGCAATGTTCAGTTTTACCATTAGAACTCTCATGGTGGTTATATGTTTCACTTGATTCAACAGAAATGACAGATTCAAATGCGGCAGAAGATAACTGAGTTGACTCCACAGCATGGTCCTCATGGGCAATATAGCCATTGGTTTTTGCACTTCCCAGGAGCTCTTCCAGCTCCAGTAGTTGTTTCAAATCTGCAGGTTTACGAACAGCATGTTCATAACCTTTCTTCCAAACTGAAAGAGCTTCCTCTTTCCTCCCCAGAGCAGAAAATGCATGACCTAGACGCAAAATGAGTTAGAGAGGGTCCTTCGGAAAATCCCGTCCCAGAATTCATGACCAATTAGAATGAGTCAAAAGAAAATTTTCAATGCAAGAATCGTAATAACTAGCACCAATTACTTGAGTACTAGAGTAATGTTTAAATAGAATAATCAAGACAACACCTTCACGAGTTACAATGGCCACATGCAAGAACTTCTCCTGTCAAAAGTATATTTTCCTTCTCTTTCCCAACATCATTATTTCTATTAAGTTATAACGTGCCATAACCTTGTTGTCTATCCTCTTCTTTTCCTTTTCTCATTAAGTTAAAAATAATTATAAAGCATATAATGAATTCAAAATAGTTCTATTGTGACCAGAAAATTTTGATCTTCCAATATTTATATAACAAAATTCTTTTCTTTCTGTAAGCACCGTTGACTCAACAAACTTGAATTGTCCGCCAAGTGTTGCTAACAAAAGGTTGGACAACATAAACAATGTAACTGGTGCCATGACGTTGAACATTTGAGATCATAGTTTCTCGAAATAGCTTCAATTCAATAGTAATTCCAATGCCTAAATTAATGGCGCCAATTGAAAAATAAGAAAGCCGGAGGAAGCAGTTTGGCTTTCCACTAGAACTCTTAACACAGACTAAAGCTATCACAAGTAACCAGATCTCTCCATTCTTGAAGATAGCTAATATCATTAAAAAAATTCTTACATGTCCAAAAAAACAGCTTCATTCAATAAATTATCATTTCTCTCTATAACACTAATACCATAATAATTAGTTAATTACACAGAATACTACATGAAATGTATTTTACTAAAACCAAGGAGAAGAATTAAAAAAGAAAAAAAAAACATATGCCTAATTTTTTTTGCCCTATTTTTGGTGAATTGTTGACTTCGAATTTTATGGACATCTTGGGAACAGAGATATATTTTTTTTTCC
Source organism: Fraxinus platypoda (assembly GCA_903798405.1). NCBI lineage: Eukaryota > Viridiplantae > Streptophyta > Magnoliopsida > Lamiales > Oleaceae > Fraxinus > Fraxinus platypoda. Next base: position 18,943 of record CAIGRT010143609.1, read on the forward strand.
AACTATCAATACAATTCTACTGCATAATATTGAATTTAATTCTTTTCCTATTCCAATCTAAGGTTTGAAATCAGCTCAAGCGCAAACGAAATACGGTCGATTAATAAAAAACTGCACCATTAAAAAATCACCCTTCAAAATGTATGCTTCGAGGTGCGTAGGGTCGAGTTCCAGCGCCCTGTCGCAGTCCTTAATCACATGCTTGTGCAACTCCAATTGACTATAGCAAAATGCTCTATTACTGAAATTTCAAAACACACCACAATTAACTCAGCGTCTTAATCAATCGGTCGGTCAGTCTATTTAAGAACCCAAAAATTAACAATTTACCAGAGATCTTGAATGACGCAGGAACGAGAAAGAAGAGAATCGAGAACGCGGATTGCCTTTGACCAGTCCTTTGAGATGCAGAGCTTCCCGAGTTCGATTCGCTCCGCCACTGCCGACGCCATTGGAGAACCTATTATGAAGAACCAAATGAACAAAGGTGATAAAAAGATAACGGATCGGACGATTTGGATTAAATCCTTTGCTTGTTCATTGGGTGAGAAGACTTTTTTTGAGAGAAGAAAAATTGTGAGATCGAAATTACACTTCCCTTTTATTTTTTTTGGACGTAATCTGTGTCTTTTTTTTTTTTTTTT
>CAIGRT010143630.1:0-12597 GCA_903798405.1 Fraxinus platypoda
TCAAATAATCCAAACAAATATCGAAAATAGTTAAAAATGCGTTAAACGTGATTTTTAAATAAAGATTTTTAACTCGCATTTTCTTTAAAAAAATTCAATTATTTCATTAACATTTATTATTTTTGCAATACAAATTTCTCAATATAATTTTCACCATTCTATTAGGAAATTTATATGGCATGACATCAATTCTTTTTGAAATTTCATATCATATCCCGTGTAAATTTTCGGATTCAAAATTACACGGGGTATGATTTTTTTGGACGTAAATTTTCGATTGTAAAATTTCTCCCAATTTCTTTTCAAGTTCGATTGTGCCACCTAACTTTAAACTTTTGCGTCCGCCACTGCAAATGATAACAAATTTGAAGGACAAATTGTTAGTTCGAAGTTTGATTTCAACTTCTATAACTTTATCCATTAATTCAGAATTTATATTTTTTCCTTTCCTTTTTTTCCAAGGAATATCTTTTTTGGTGATTAAAAATTAGTTGCATCTTTCCATATCAGTTACCATAAAAGTTGAAATTTTCATGTTCGGTTCTCCAAATGAGAAAGGAGTGGGCCTAATTCACAAGTGGTTAGTCCCAAACAAATAGAATTAGGAAAGAATTTTCAGGCTGAATAAGTTTGATGGTATGTCTCTATCCACCACATCCTCACCCAGATAAGTAGTTCTTGCAGGTATTTTTTTGCATTCAGTTTTATGTTTTTCTTGGGATATTTACTAATTAAATGTTTTTGTAGGATGGTGAAGTCACGTTTCCACATAGCTACTACAGTACATTAAAATTACTTCGAGTCAATTTTGAAAAAAAAAAAATTTATTCAAGTAAAATGACTTTACTCTTAGCTAAAAAATCAGGCAATAAATACGTCACATGGAGGTGTGTATACTTGATGAAAAGACCTTATGTAGTAAAACGAGTAATTAATGTGGAGAATAGACCCTTGGCACGAAGGTGTATGAGTAGAGTATTCTGGAGAGGTGTATGGTCAAAGGACATCAATTTATATCCTCAAAAATATGGTCCATTATATCCTTGTCTACGTCTTTGTCTTTGTCTTGTACCACTAGGGCCACCATCAACTCATCAAAGACAAGAATCCAAATCATCAATTTAATTTTGGTCAACATTTAATAATAATGGCAAAAAAGCAGCTAATAATTTTATTATTGATCATCAACTTATTGTTTGAGTAACAATATGGTCTTCAATCTTTTAAAATGAGCAAGGTAGTCATCAAACTTTTTATATATGCACATTGGTTCCGATAATAAAAAAATGTACAAATCTTCATTAAGACATCACTTAAACCTCACGAAAACATGCTCACTACTTCATTTAATAAGATTATCTAAGGTTCTCGAGAGTTTAGGGGTACCAGTTATTGGATTTTCTTAAAGTATCGATTTGGGTTATGAGGTATCTAATTTTAGATATTTTAAGAATTGATTTTTTAAATAGTCCAACTCATGTTTAAGTGTCTATTATCCAATGATTTTGAAAGTTGTTTTTAAAAGAATATGCCCCTTATTGAAATTTCTATGAAATTCTTTGCTTGATATTTTATTTATAATTAATTTTTCACATATAAGTTATTTTTTTACTTAAAAATGAAATATTTACTTATTATTAGTTTTTTAAGTTATACGTATTTTTTTACTTCTAAATAAATTTTATAGTCATAAGTTAATTTTGTACTTATAAATACATTTTGTACTTATAATTATTTTTTTTATTTTTTATAAGTGAGTTTTTATCTTATTAGTAACATTTTTACTTTATTAACATTTTTGCCATAAAAGTGTGTTTTTATTTTATAAGTAATTTCTTACTTATAAGTAATTTTTTTAGTTACAAGACTTACATTTTTTTTTAATTATTGTATTTCTATTTATAAGTTCATTTTGAACAATTTGTTTATTGAAAATAATTATTTTATAGATGATAAAATTGAAATAGAATTTGAGAAACGATCAAAACCAACCAATTTGAGGGTTGAGAAATATGACCTTAGTTGCAATACATTGATTTTAGATGGTTTTTAAACCCATCAAAATCAGTGCCTAAAGAGTAATCTATCGATTTTTCAAATCTCTCATAAACGGCGCTAGCCGAAAAGGGTAGAGAAAAACTCCCAAGAAGGCAAGAATATAAATTTATTGTAGCACATTATAGAGAGGAGAGGAAATCACATTTCATTTGTAATTAGTACTCATTTCAAGATTTTTATGGAGTACAAAATGCCAAGAAATATCTTCGAGTGACATGTTCAACTATTGTTGTATAAAAGTCAATTAGCAAGACCATCGAAGGAGAACATTAATAAACTTGTGTTCTATGAAAGTAGACTAGATCATGTACCTACACGCATGTTCAGCGAAAGCAACTCTAGTTATACACTTCCAATCCTATTCTACTAAAAATAAACCATGGAATAACAGCAAAGACAAGGTGATTCTTTTCATCATTTAACAAAAAATATGTCCAAAACAAAAAATTCTTACATACAATACTACAATTCTTTATGTACTCAAATCATGACCATCATGTCACCTATTTCCCTTTCTTTTCTTTTTTCTTTTTCCCATTTTATCCTTGCAGCAAAAATAGAGTTTCGATTAAGGACAAAATCAAAACGGAACGACGTCGCTGCAAGCAAAATCATCAGAATTTGCAATTGAGTCCTCCGGCCATGAATCCCGCAACAATTTCAGGAGCATTTGCGCTTTACGCTTTGCTCTCTCTGTACAATCACTCTGAACAAGCAATAGCACCTTAGTCAACACGCCGGCAGCCACCGCTTCACGCTGAGTCAACTCGGAGGCAGAGCAGAGCGAGAGCAATGCCCCGGCTGCGTACTCGGTTGCTCGCTCGGAGATCTTTAGAATGATTTTTACCAGAATCGGTACTGTCAGCGAATGGGCTGCGAATGCGGCGCAACCTGATGGAATCCGGCAGAGTAATTCAACTGAGGCAAGTGCTCTCTCGGAATCGCATTTCTCGAATTCCCCCAGGCGGTCAATCAGAGCCTCCACCGCTCCAGCCGCCACCGCCTTGTGCCGGTGTTGCTTCACCAAGCACAAGGCGAACAATGCCTTGATTCCAATTTTCAATGCCTTTGGGTATGCTAACGGAAAGTTCAATATTCCAACGACACCATCGAAAATTCCGTGAGCATTACTGATTTGTGCTCGGAGATCCGGGGACCTTATCCCGGCGACTACAATCTCAATCAATGCCGCCGAGTTGACTCGGACTTCGACCGAAGAATGAAACAGTAGATTTACAAGGTATCCAACTCGGTCGGAATCGGCTGCCACAAACAGACACTCCGGCTCCGAAAGCGAAAACAGGGACAAAATAGCGATAGACTCGTGGCTTAATTCGGAAAAATTCGAATCCGAATTCAAATCGGAAAATGCAATGGCGAGAAGAATCTCACGTGCGTTATTCGCCGCAATGACGGATCGATTCTTATCCGAGTCACGCGCGAGTCCTCTGAGTCTCCTCAAAGCCGACAATCTCAAGCCAAACGGCGTCGACTCAGAAGATGCCTTATTCAACAAATTCCTCACCATTGTCGGATCCGCAGGCTGTTTCGGGGTAGGAATTCTCTCAACACCAAAAGACTGGTTGGCAACGCACCAGTCCTGAATAAGCCGCCGGAGAGTATGATTCGGAATGAGAGTGAAATCCGTCAACGGCAAGCGTGTGACTGGGCACGTCGTATTTCCGGTAGCCACCCACGACTCAATACTGGTTCGATCATACGTCTGGCCCGTGCAAACAGTCACCGGATCACGCATCAGCTCAAGCGAAATCGGGCACCGAAAATGGTATGGGATCTGCACACCCACATCCAATGGCTCCAAACTCCCAGGCATGTTATATTCTTCCCCAATTCGTTTATATCTCTATATATATGTGAATATGATCTTTAATCTTTTTGTTTGTATAACTCTATATTTATGTAAGAATAAGAACTAGAAAGAGAAAGCGTATAGAGAGAGGAGGAGGGACTGCAAATTCTCTTTCGGTTTGCTGTGGGGAGTGATGGGTTATATACTAAATGAAACAAAGGGACACGGCCAGGGAAGTCTTCTCTGTGAACATGTACTACTACTGCTGCTATTCCCCACACGTGTGTTTATATCCTTGGGTTAAGGATTTAACCATGGTTGGTTTTTGTATTAGAGACTGGTTTGGTCAAAGATGTATAAGGACTGGAGAGGAATCTGGGACCCACTTTCATGCTGAAATCTAACTCATGTTTACATCAATGTGAATTGAAATCGCCCTTTGTTTATTACTTGATTTGAGGTTAGTTGGGCTAATTAATGTTTCATAATTATTGATAATGATAACTTTATTCTTTATTTTTCTACGTACCATTCTTGTTTCAAAACTCGTTCGGACCTTCGGAAAAAACCTGAGTTTGATCGCTGGCCCAAAAAAGACGACAGGTTGGACAAGGAACAAAAAATTTAGCCCCTGTTTGTCTACCATTATTCCAAAAAATTATTTGCTACAGTAAGATTCTCCACCACACATTCATCCAATAAAATATTCTACACACAAACCAATAAAGTTACTTTAAATTTCAACCACACATTCTCCAAAAAATACTATTCATTACTCTATTTCTTCTACAACAATGGGAAACATCCAAAAAATTGTTTGCTACAGTAAGATTCTCCACCACACATTCACCCAATAAAATATTCTACACACAAACCAATAAAGTTACTTTAATTTTCAACCACACATTCTCCAAAAAATACTATTCATTACACTAATTTTCTCTCAATAATGGAAGACAAACAAGCTCTTATATATAAAAAATAACTAACAATCATTAAAATCAGTTCTGGTTCACTAGGTTCGCGGGTGAATAAGCAAAAGTTTTGCCTTTTTATATTTTTCACATGAATCTTGATCGTTTCAGTTTCTTTACTCGAATTGATTAGTTCAATCCGTTTCTCATAATATTGCTAATAATTAGGTGATTGACAGACGTTAGTGTTTTAAAATACGGTACAACTTTTATAGATTTTGTCTTAATCAAGTTCTCGTATTGACTTATAGTATTAGAGTCGATCTAGTAGATCAGAAGATTTAAACTAGGGTTGTATGAGTGTACGTATGTCGAGTTGGTTTCATTTGATGTTTGGTCCAACTTGAAACTGAACTTATCAATTTGGCTTGATAATTTATCAAACTGAATCAATTCAAAATTGAGAATAAAACTAAACCCACCCAAATCGAACAATCTTTGATCGATTTAGTTTAGGTTATTCGATTTGGGTTTTGGCTCAATTAAAACAAAGTCATTTTTAATTACAATTGTTGGTTCATTTTTTGCAGGCTCGGATTCACCAGAGGCACGAAAAACAAACACCAGAAAGGAAATATGCTCTTTACCTGTAGCTTTATCGGGCAAGGACTGCAATTCCAACATCCACTGCGATTTCACAATGTCAAGACTTGAGAAAGACGAGCATTTGTGTGGAGGAGCGTCTCAGACAACGAGGGAAGGAGACACCAACTATTTTGTTACCTAGAATTAGAATTAGAATTTTTTGTTCTTTTTAGTTGTTAGTAATATTTGTTATTTTATCTTATTATTATAATTAAATATGTATAAATTGTTCTGATTTGAGTTGGATTGGTATGTATTGATAAGGTTTGATAAAGCAACACACAAATCGACCCTATCCAAAAAAATAACCTTAAAAAATTGATCGCTTATTGAACAGTTAGGAAAACAATCCAAATCAGTGAGTTTAGTTCGAATTGATCGATTGCTCACTTCGCGTTTAATATCCTCCGCTAATTCAAAGGATGTGCTAGAGCCAAGATGAGGAAATATGGGTGAGCGTTGTGTAGTTAAGTTGTAACATTTAGGTATAGGCGCATATTTCAAAGTGGAATTCAACAAGGTTTTGAAGACTATCCCATTGAGGGAAGCATTAAGCTTAATGAACATAATGCTTGACATATGGATTGACCGACCTCTCACATTGCATGTACCGACCTAAATTAAATAATGTCGACCTCCCTATGTGTGTGTGGAATGTCATCCCATATGTCAAGCATTATGTTCGTGTAGCAAAACTCTCGAGGGAAATCAGCCTTGTTTTGTATGGATTAAAATCAAATTTTAATAAATTTTGATAAAAATTAATGAAATGAGTGATTGAAAAGTTGTGGAATCCGTAAAATATGTGATTAAAATTAATTGTTAAACAAGGCTCAATCAATATGGTCACAGTATTAGCCAGTTGGATGAATTTAGTTTAGTGTGGACTATGCCAAGAAGATTCCAGGCAACACCTGTGAATAAAAACAGCTCACTCAATCTTGTTGTCCGAACAACACAAACTTCTAGGTTTTCTTTGACTATAATATTTTAATAGAGATTTTGTAGGGATAAGAACTTTTTGTTCGAAAATTCATAAATCATTGAAAATGTGGTAAAATTAGTTTTTGTTCGTAATTCAAAAGGAGTTTATTTGGTGATATAGTATCTGAAATAGTAATAAAACGATATATAAGATAAAATTTATTAATTAAAACTACGCCCATTCCATAAGGATAGACTTATTTATATTTTCACATATATTGAAAAAATGTAATTAATACATTTGAAAATATGATTTTTTTTTCTTATATTTTTTTCTAATATACACTTACATTAAATAATGATTTAAATAATTAAATAGGAGTAAGAATCTCATGTACGAGAAATGCAACTTAACATTAATCAAGTAGACAATTATCAAATTATTTATTTGATTCATAGCAAACAAAACTATAAAACATGTTTGATTGTGTTTAAAATTTTCCTTTTCTTGAAAGTATATAAAAATCTACTTTCTAATATGTATTTTGTTAGTAAAAGAGTCATTATAAAAATCATGCCAATTTTATTTGTGTGACGGCCCGAATTTCTATATTCAAATAGTTATGTCATATGTACTGTCAGCTTCGAAAGAAAATATGTCCGTATTATTTTTCATGAATTTATATTGCATCTCTAAGATTCGAACTCAAAATTTATGTTTTATGAGAATTAAGTTTAATTCTTGTAGCAGTTGTGTCATATATACTGTCAACTATGAAAGAAATTTGTGAGGAGTAAGAAGGGTAAAGACTTTGGACATAAAGACTTGAATCGTTACAATTTGATTTTTATTTTATTTTATTAAAATTCTACTTTTCAAAAATTAAATAATTGAGAAAACATAATCCAACAGATTCTATCTTATTTATTTCATTGTTGGAGCATAACGTGACAAACATTTTCTCTGATTCCAAATATATTGTCTCAACAAAATTTTCCACTCCTTGGATGAATACATTCAAGACATCCACAATATCTACATCCATCGATAAGGGTAGCCGCACCTGCACTAGAAGTCGCACAACAGTACAAACACAACTATTTATTTGAACCACCAAATAGATGTTATTTGTTTTTGTTTTGGATTTTACTGGTCACTGTTGGGTTAGTCAAAGGTCAAAGATGAACAGACTAGTGTGAATGGGCCAGGTTGTCTATCCAACCTTAATTATTCGTGCCCAAAAAAATTAAAAAAAAAATAAAGTTTTTATTACTATTGACAGTAGTGGGTGATCTCGAGTAGTCAGCATTGGACCCACCCCCACAAGAAAACGATGTTGATTAAGTAGGTCCCACAACATTCGACCAATTATGTCATTCTGTATCATACAATTGGTTCACAAGGAATCTGTTTTATCCATCACACGTTAGCATTAATCCTTCTTTTTTTTCTTTTTTTCCTTTTTACTCTTTCCTTCTGGTGAGTGGCGCTAGCTGGGGTCAGTGAGTCAGGAGAACTAACTGGCTACTGCTTTTTTGCCCTTTCTACTTACTTTCATTTGTGGTTTGGGGGGCCATGGAGCTCAGGAAGAACAGTCTGACTACTGCTACAAGGGTGGCGGGTGTCGTACAGCGGGCGGAGGCACGCGGGTGGGACGGGTGGTTAGGGGTGGGGTGAGGTGGCGTTAGAACAGTGTGGGGGCAGGGGCCAGTAAACAGAGGACCGTGTATGTCTGTAGTCAACCGGGCAAGATTGCCGGTACAGCTACAACCTTTGGTTCCCCGATGCACGTGAACCAACTCTCTCGCACGTGTTCCCAGCTAAGCACTTTCTTTTTTTCTTATTTTGTTGTTCTGTCATTCCACCTTGGTTTTTAAATTTTTCCTTCAAACAGCTCGAACAAAAAACAAAAATAATACTAGCTAGTTCAGTGACTTAAATAAAAATCAAATTTAAATGACGGAAAGGAAAAAAATTCAATTATTAAAATGGAACTTTACAATACCATAATGACTAATAGTATTTTTATCTAATTACAAATATTATTATTGAGTGCCCATGTCGTAACGAATATATTTTACTTATTATATGTACTTAAGTTGTCTATAACAACATAAGTTCCAGTTTGAGCCTTATTCTCATTTTTCTACTCATTTTCAGTCACACATTCTTCAATAAAATAATATTTTTCATCACATCAATAACTTTTCCTTCATTTTCAACCACACATTCTCCATCTATCTATTATTCCAAAATACATTTTTTTCAAAAATAATGTGGCTCAAACACACCCTAAATGTTATTAACTATGAGTAGGTTTTTGCAAAAACATATCATATCCATACAAACTATATATATATATATATATAAAGTACTTATTTTTCAACAGGTTGTCCAATCTCTTTAGGCTCAACTTTATTAGCAGAAAAGCATTGTGCTCTAAGCGTCGTGAGCAAAAAGGTTCAAAAAGAAGAGTCATTTAGAAAGAATTTTATAATAAAAAGTCAATATTATAAGTAATAGAATATTAGAAGGATCATACTACAGTGCAAATTTTTTAACATAGAATTTGACATAATGGAACGTGGCATTATATCATTTGACTGTTTTAAATACAGTCAACTTTCATATCAAATCATCTTCTGCCATCTCAAATTATGTCAAAAGTATCTGTTAAAATTTTCTGCCAAAGTGGCAAAACCCATATTAAAATATCAACCTTTTTTGGTATTTTCCATTGTAAAAGTAACATGGCTTATGGCTCCCAACATTTCTTGTTGATGTCACTTAGAGTAGCATCTTTTTATTAGCAAAATTAGTTTAAAAATTCAGATGTCATAATCAACTTTTTCACTTTTTCATCATTCATTAATTTGTTGGGTGGAATCTTATCTATTGGAATGCAACATGACACATCACAAACAATTAATCATTTAATTTAATCGTATTACTTATATACGCATCTTATCTTGTTACAATTGTGAATAATGTGATAGCATATCACATAAATATTGTACACAAGGATCTTGCAATATTATTGAGGTATGTATATGTATGTATATATACTCTTTTTTAAGGAATAAAATGAGAGAAATTCAATGAAACCACGTTTGATTGTGAATCTAGAAACATAGTGAGACTCGCAACATTGCACACACTTTTTAATGCATTGTGTTTGCAAGAGAGATTTTTCTATACTTTTAAAATTACTTTTTGCCTTTCTGGGCTTTAAGAACCATACATTCTAGTTAGGAAATTCGTCGCAAGAATAAAGTGTAAAGAAAGCAAGCTAGTTGGCTTTTGATTTGGCCATGTGAATTTGTAAATTTAGTGGTCCCATATTCGAGTAGTGTTTTTTAATGTCAATGTTCAAATAGTTGAACCCACCTTTCAAGTGGTCGATATGTTATACAAAAAATTTATATTTCAATTGGATATCAGACGTGGTCTATATCTATATTAATTGAGGTTATCAAAAATCATGAATACGATAAAAATTAAAACTTTTTGAAACACGCGCTCGATAACATGTATTTCAAACTCTTAAGGGAGATATTACATAATAATTAAGTACATATTTACGAATTGTATGATTAGATTAAAATATATTATTATTACTGAATAATATTAAGAATTAAAAGTTGAAAATTTAATGTCAAACTATCCGATCTTATCCAGTAAAATACGTATTGATATACTCGTTAAAAGTGGAATATTCTCTCCGTAATCTGCTGTTTCCCCCTACCAACCTACAAACAGCGGTGCTTAATATCTTAATACGTGATTAGGATTAATTAAGTGAACAATTAGTTTCGAACAGTGTGCTTAATATGAAAATTTGACATATGAATAAACCCTGCAGTCAATGAAAAATGTGTGAGCAATGCACAGTCTTGAGCCGTGCGCATTCCTATTATTTAATTCGGATTATCTTGGTCATATTATATTTATGAGTAATGTTATTTAACATCGTTGGTGTTTAACACCAGTTTAGATGACAGTATTAATAATATTAAATTACAGGCTCTATTAAATGAATAACTTAATTTCACATTTAATTAAACTTATCACATATTGTCACTGATTCTGGATAGCATTACTTTATACTTCTCATTCAACTGAAATAGGGATGGCAACGGGGCGGGGCGGGGGGGCCCTCCCCGCCCCCCGCCTCGCTAAGAAATTCCCCACCCCGTCCCCGTTTAAGTCGGGGCGGGGCGGGGCGGGGGTAGATCCATTTCCTGTTTATTCCTCCGTTTAATTTTTTTTTTTTTAAGTTTTTGATAATTTATTTTTATTGCCCATATTCATTAGATTTGGACAAATAATTTTAGTTGCTATTTTCTATTAGAACTAATAAAAAATTTCATTTAAAGTATTGAATTCTAAAAAAAAAAAAATTAAATGGGGCGGGGCGGGGACCCCTTTACCCGTCCCCGCCCCGTTACCCGTTTAAGCGGGTTTTCGGGNAAATTAAATGGGGCGGGGCGGGGACCCCTTTACCCGTCCCCGCCCCGTTACCCGTTTAAGCGGGTTTTCGGGTATCGAGTTTGTCGGATTTTTTTGCCATCCCTAGACTGAAACTCTTTCTAACAATTTTGCCCTCTGTTTAATAGGGTTTTTGCTTTTTATAGAAGAGTTTTAAGAATAAATTATCTTAAACCAACTTCTTCAAGACGAGTGAAGTACTTTCAGAAAATTATCCAAACATATTAAAAAACATTTCTCTTAATCTTAAAAGAATATTATTAACTTTTTAAAAGTCCCGTCAAACAAACTCTTAATCAATGTCGCTCTAGACAAGATTGTTTAGAATTAATAATGAAATAAATTAAAATTTTATCGTTTCTAATTTATATTTTATACCATGTACGAATAATTCTCTCCAATGCAACCTTTTATAGGCAATCTCCCTATTAGAGTTTTGCTTGGTGTATTCATATGAGAATTGAACTTAAAAATTCTTTAAAGCTCTTATAGAAATTGATAAAAAATTCTTTTAGTCCAACATTTCGAGTTCTATTATACATTATAACTTTTATAAACTAATAGCCTCTATTATAAATTTCTTGATTTCGATTTGAGCCAATAGGATAAATTAATAATACTTTTCTATGAATGTCAATATAAATCTATGGTTACCATAAATTAACAATTTGTTAAAAAATAAAAATAGTATCGAATATTTGAAATATATCTCTATTTTTTTTATTGAATTTATATCTAATTGGATATCATCATTAAATTTTGTTAATGCACCTAGAAGCATTTGTGTTTATATAAATATAATTTAGAGTTAACCTGGTGTTGAATAATTTGATTAAATAAAACAACAATAATTATATTTTATTTAGTTAAATATGTAGGTTCAATGAATTTAATTTTTTTGATTAATTAAATGTATCTTTAGTTGATTATTAATTATTTAATTGAAGTGCAATTAATATTTTTAGTTGGCCAAATCATAAATGTATGTACACTGAATCATAAATATGCTCTATAAATTAATAACTTTTTAATTAAGGTACGTTTAATTACCAATATTTTCCATGAAAATTGAGTTTTTTCCACCTAGTTTTTCACTTTTGTGCTATTTGATTGAAATTTTTTTCTATGGAAAATATTTTCTCACTTTTAGTCACATGACTATATTTTTTTTGAAAACAAAGAAAATCTTTTCTTTAGAGATATGTGGTTTTTATTTTCCCTGTAATCCGCCCTCTCTCATCTAACTCCAAATTCAACTTCTTGCAATAAAAAATACAACCGCATCTTATCTTTATATAAATAATAATAATTGAAAATATAATATTTGTTGAGTTAGCATGCCTAACAAAACTTTTGAATTTAGACAGAGATCTAGGTAATGTCTTTTTTCTTTGTCATGTCAAACTTTTAGAGTCTCCGTCAGCTTGCATTGAGGAGGATTTTTTTCGAAATTGTTCATTTTATTTACGTGACAAATTTATTAATAACATTTGCATTAGACACCCTTTTATCGTCTCTCTAACCACTCCCTGTTGAAAATTTATTTTGGGAAAATTACACCAGACTCTATTGTTTGATTTTACTTTTCAAAATAAAGATTTAAATTAGTTGTTTCAAAAGTTAGGTGTCACAGAACCACCCTATCCAACACCACCCCAAACCCTAAAAACTATGACTAATTGTAGTAAACAAAATCGTCACTTCAATTGCCGCATGGTGGTGTTTTCGCTACTATTAAAAAAAAAATTATAACACAA
>CAIGRT010143678.1:0-16552 GCA_903798405.1 Fraxinus platypoda
TCAAAATCAACCCCATCTGATAACCATGGATCAGCACTGTTCGATAGAGCCTGAGTTTGTAGCCATTTAACCGCAGTGAGTGCGTCGTCCATGGCTGCCGGGAGGCGGTGCTCCGGCGCCAGGCGGTAGTCGGGGGAGATAACCACCGCGGGTAGCGCTGAAGAGAGACGGAGGCAGCTGTTGTGGCAGTTGGGCCATGTGCGTGAACCAAGACAGAAGCCACCGCCGTGAAAGAAGTAGAGAATCGGTAGTTTGGCTGCTGCAACGGCTGAATTAGAAGCGGACCGCGGCTTGTAGAGGCGGAGGTAAAGATTGTGTTTCTTGTCGAATAGACAGTCTTTCCAAATAGCAGAGCCATCGTCATGGACTTTAATGGGGAAATCTGTAACCTGTTAATGGTAAAATCTCACTTCGATTACTCAATATATAAGATTTTGGAAAGCTCATCTTAACAAGATTAATCGATATTACCTCGGACCGGGAAATGGAGCCATCGCTGTAAACTTGGACTATACCTAGACAGTCTTCCACAAGATGAGCAAGTGAGCCCATTTCTCTCTTTCTGTGTGCGTAGAGGTGGGAGTGGGGAGGAGTTTCTTCTGGTGGAGAGGACGATTATCAGATGAGCAAAACGATTAAACGAAGCTATATAAATAGGCTGGAAACTAGGGGATATACAAGAGATAAATAAATGTTTCAAGGCTATTTTTGTAATATACTAGGCTAATGAAGACAAAAAGTTTTGACTACATACGTTTTACTTGGATTTTGTAAGGGAAATTGGTGCGACCGGTCCCAAACTTTTGATCAAATTGCAATATTTTGGTGCAAATGGTCATTTTGGACGGAATTCATGCATATTGGGCCATTGGTTTTGCAAGTGCAATGCAATTTTCCTGCGTTTAATTGCCAATATTTTTTATAAAAAAATGTATTTTTTTCATAAAAAATATTTTTCTACTTTTGGTTACGTGACCATATTTTCTTTGAAAACAAGGAAAATATTTTCATTAGCCCCCCCTCTTATCTACTCACCAATAAAAAATAGACAAGTGTGATATTTTCTAAATTGAAAATTAAATCAATCCAGCATATTTAATTAACAATTTTCATACAAATAAGTTTTAGGCAATTGAATTGTTTAGAATTTATTTTCTTTTCATACAAATTTCATGCTTATAATCAAACGCACTTTTATTTCAAGAAACAACTTCATCGAATGACTTTCTCCATTCAGAAAGCCCAAGAAAAACATAAATAAAATTTAAGAAAATAAAAAGATAAAAAGTTATCTTCTTCCCCCACCCCACTGACACACTACACCGCCGCCAACAATGAACTATCTAAACATCTAGTCGAAGCGACATATTATCTCTATTGACCTATATATTTGCTAAACTTGAAATACTTCGAAGGTAATAATTCAAATTCAAATTTCGTAATACATGTAACAGATATATAGCTAGAAATTTTCAAATAATGCGGTGAAAATCCTCTTCAAAAATAGACTCTGCAACCCCATTCATCTTCTCCGTTTCTACACTTCTTTTGATTCCAAAACTTCAACAATTTTGAAAAAACGTGAAAACGTCTCTAAAAAAATACAATTTGCAAACCAAGTTGGAGGGCTATTTTACTTTCCTCAAGTTGAGGATGATTGCATGTTTCTTAAACATGGCTTGCAGTTCGAAAAAACATTAATGATGTTGCATGTTTCTTAAACATGATTTGCAGTTAAGCACGTGGAATATATAACTTTTTAACTTATTTTTCTTTCTTAATTCATTCACGTACTTTTCGGTTCAATATAGCAAACACGCCAAAACAAGAAGATAAAGTCACCGAAATACGCGAATATGATAAAGGATAAATATTTCATATTTTCATGTGCACACATTCAACATTCTCATCAATCGCATGAAGGAAAATCTTTTTTTAGTATCACGTTTGTCCTATGCCTTGTTTGTCTTTCTCTTATTTTGTCCTAACTCCTATATTGTCCCTTTCTATAGGTTGACTTGACCTTTGTATTTTTCTTCATTCAACCTAAGCCAATTATTTTTAGAGTTATCTGCAGCCTTTATCCAAATCTTTTCCTGCATATTCTCTTGGTCTGTTCCACACATTCAATCCACATTTTGTTTCGTATCAGAGTTCGATTCGATAATACTGAACAACAATAACAATGGAAGAAGTTAAGTATACAGTCTAATACTCCTTATTTTTACGGAACTCCCAGGTTCAAGATTTTCTCCTACTACAAAGCAGAACTAAGAAAATCATATACAGTAATTGCTAAAGACACGATACTATCTCACTGCATTCCAACAGTACGAAATTTAACACAGACTCGCGTCATCAGACGCAATTCTTCATGCTGATGTGGTAATTTTTGTGACAAAACAAACGTGTTTCTAAAGTAAACATTAAACAGATGTCGAGTAGAATTTATGCCGCTAAATAAAACATTGTGTTCTATTATGTAATTCACTTGCATACTACAAAGTTATACCATGTAATGTTCGGAAAATCTCCAGTAACTCGACTGCTTGTAAAGAGAGAGTAAAAGATCGGCTGTAGCATCAGTAGTTACAGTGCAAGCTACTTACAGACAGACATGGGGTGGGATGAGCTTTCCTGGATTCATGATGCCGTTGGGATCTAATGCGTCTTTTATCCTTTCCATTATCCTCAAATTCTCGATTCCTAGTTCTTTCTTGAGATACCGGAATACATAGAAAAAGGAATCAGAAAAAGATAATCAACCATCTTCCAAGTGACACTACTTGTTATTGAATTTTTAATCATGTCCGTTGACATGAAAACACTCTTATGAACAAAACCTCTTTAGGTCTGCACAAATCATGTCCCGAACATCTAACTATCCTTCCCTAAATGTCAAAAGAGAGATGGGCTTTGTATATCTGCTGTTATCTCTTTAAAGTCGTGTATCAAAGTACTAAATGTCTCAGTACATTTAATGATACCTTCATTTTCCCTGTGCCGACGCCATGTTCTCCAGTACATGTTCCTTCTCAGTCATGGTATCGAAAGATTAGAAAATGTCAGAATGGAATATCTTTTTCTCAACACGATTCCACACTATGTATAACACAATTCCACAACTTAAAACATATATGTAAAAGCCAGTCCAGGAGTTGGAAGAGTAACTCAAGAATATAGTCCTATCATCAATTTTGGCGTTCAGACGTCAAAAATTGTGTTTTGTAAAAAGAGTGATTTTTTTTTTTAAACCTTGAAGAACGGAAAAGATGCCACTCAATTTACTGTATAATCGTGGATGTGAGACACTAATTCATCGTGAATGAACTCGTAAGCAATTGGGCCATCATTGAAAATATAATTCTTCTTATCAAAAGGTTGACAGATTTATACCATAAACTAACATAATCCGTCGCGCATCAGAGAGACCGATATTCAAAAACTTCAACCAAGAGAAAATGTGAAACTAGTTTGCTACAGCTGACAAACTGGGTAGTTTGCTAAAGCAAACTGTAAGAAATACATTGGTATCACATGCTACGAAGAGAAGTTAACATGACTGCATATTGGTGTGCAAATGGAAGGCTGCAAATTAAGAGCAAGTCAGTGGTAGAAGTGACTCATGACTCATATAGATAGATACGGTAAGGGCTATCCTAAAACCGATAAGCTTGGCCTTCCATATTTAAGAATCCCTAAAAAGTAAAAACTAAAAAGAAAGCCTAAATTAGGGGATTTCTAGTTCAGTACCTTAGCGGCAGAATATTTGCATGCTTAGACTAGGCTCCACTAATGTAAGCTAGCATAGAATAAATGTAGGTAAGCTAAGAATAGGATCCAAATGTGTAAAGGGAGTAGTACTCCCTTGTTTAAATTTCATAAGTTCTTTCTGGTATCCTTCTTAGGAGGTAAGGCCCAATGTCCCCCTCCGGTACTTCATTTTATATTAATAAACGGGTAGGGAACAATGTCAAACCCCACATTACACTATTGGATGGGAACCAAGAAACTCCTATCCCAGCAGAAGTGGTTTACTTTTAAAAAATGAAATAAAAAAACACTGGTATTAAATGCTAGCGAGTATGTAAGAGTAAGCTCATTTTCCACATCATTAGTGTAGATAACATGATTAATAAAGGACGGGGCAGTATATGAGAAGACTTCATTAGTCTGGAAGGAATATCAATAATAGAAATTTCTGGCTGAGAAAAAAAAATGGAGTTTGCTTAAGTAGCTTGTGTAATACCTTCCATGGCTGAAGCTGTATGCACCATGAAGTTGTTTAATCTCTCAGCTTTCTTCCTTTGTTCCTCTTGGTCGGATCAAATAGAATCACAGTGTGGAAGTTTCCATCACCAGCACGAGCAAGGACGGTGCTGTGAAAGCATATGTGATGTAAGAGCATAAGAAAAGCAAGGCCTAGAAACATGGCTTACTAACTCCCAACGGTTTTGTCTACACGTATAAATACTATACCATACTAAAGATGAAGAACCCAGCTCTTGCTTGGATCTTGATATTAATTCTGCAAGACGTGATAGCGGAACACACACATCCTGCGTGATAACAAAATATATCAGATTTTTCAAGTTCACCGAGGGGCCAGAAACCAACTTATTATGGCTCGTTAAGAGCAAAAAAGATCCATGAATTATTTGAAATCTAAAATGCTATTAAGCATGAAATAGCCAGACACGGAGATAAATCAAAGTGAGAAGGGAAGAGAGGGATTACCAAAACTACCACATCCAAAACCTAAAACTTTCATGCTTCATCTAGACATGCACATTAATAGTTTTTAGCCTAAAAATATGGAATGTCCAATATAAAGAGAAAAACTCACCGTTATCATTGCTTCAAAATTTGGTTCCATTGCAAAGCACGCCCAAAGTGCCTCCTTTCTTATCTACTTGTAAAACAAATTTGAAGAAATTAGCTAAACTAGATAAAAAGAAAAGCCTCATTACCATCTAAAATACAGAAAAAATAAATGTTTATCATTTGCATCATCTTTTATTCAAAGCCTTCTTAGATCCCCTCAGGATCAAATAAATTTTCATGGGAGGAAGCACAAAAGGTAAAAAGCATTTTGGCAGGTGTAGAACACAAGATAAATTGATTGAGCGAGGAACAAACTAGTCAAAAAACTGGTAATTTGAAACTAAGTTGGGATCAAGGCTATGGGCTGATGTTTCAAATGAATCTAACCTACATTTGCAATGAAAACCCGTATTGCATGCATGTCTTCTTCATACTTGCCAAAATAAGCAAAAACATTCATAAATGTTTACCAAACAGTTTAGAACTCCAAATTTTGAAAATCAGAGAATTAATGAAGAAAGATGATTAAAAAGCTATTTATCATCTCCAGTATTAGAGAAAGAAAACGGAAGCAGAAGGTATTGAGTCTTAAGGGAGAAAATGCAACAACATCATAAAGGGAAAATAAAATATTGTGCACACATTAGCTCGTGATATTAAAACACGTACCTTCCAAAGTTCCTTTTTTGCTTCGGGATCTTCTGCAAACACAAAATCAGAGCCATTGTGCTCTGAAGCTATCTTCTGAACTATAAGTGTTTGTTCATGTGCATATGATTCTGGTGGACATTGAACACAAAACGAGTTGGAAATTGTCACATAAATTGAAAATTTCCAAACTAAAAATACTCTAGTATTGAAGTATAAAGGTCATTTAAATGACCCAAAGAGTTGATGATTGAAAAGAAAATATGTAGCACTATTATGAGTGTTAGTACCAGTAAGTCAAAATGTTCTTGCTAAATTTAATCCCACTAAGCACCATTATGAACAAATTAGTCTGAATTTAATTTTTTTAGATCACAGGAAGTCAACTGGTTAGCTAGATTACACTTCAAATAAATAGCTTATGCTCACATTGTAGCTGATTCCTGTTTTTAACTGTAGTACATAAGTATACACTCAGCTTATGAGATGATACGCACAATCCAAATGGTTCTTTCTTTACCATTTTCAGTTTTCTGGTTATTTCATATTTCAGGCATCTCAATGTGCATAGGGTGGTACTGTCAAACAATGAGCCATATCCCATTTAAAAATGGCTTCTAGATGTTCAGATCCACAACTGATGGCATGTGATAACCAGAAAATGACGTCTAAAATAAAACCCATGAGATCATAATTTCGTGACTTTGTTTGATTAGTCATTCTCCCTTATTTTGTCAGCACGGTTCATCTTCCAAGAAAGCATGTGAACTCGTGTTCTAATTTTACAAAACTCCCCTCTCCATGTAAGTGATCCGCCAAACTAGGCACTTGATTATACTACGATGAAAGAAGAGTAGCCATATACCTATACGGGGGACAGGGCTAAAAACTAATTTTGGTCTATGGCTCCAAGGTCCACTGGCTTCCAAAGTTTAACGATTTTCCGGATTTTAGACTCAATGACCAAGTAATGAGGTTGGAAGGTTTTGTGCACCCACCATCACCTAGGAAACCCTAGGTCTCACAGTACTATCGTGGTGGTTCATATTTTATGTCCCGTGAGCACATAAGTAGCCCAATCTTAAATGGATCTAAAGATCTCTACTTCCCTTCTCCCTTTGCTAAGATATCTTGTATATAGCTTTCTCCAAATCCTTGTTTCCAAGATAACTCTAAACTTGCAACATGTTTCCCCATGGGACTCCCAAATCACCCTCTTGGTTTCACGTTTACCAAACTTATAATTTTCAGAAGTCCCATATCTATATTTTGGTAAGTTTCAAAAACATTCCCTTTAATCTTCACTGCTATCTAAACCCTCTTTGTTCAATCACAGTGTTTCCTCTTCTTATTAGGTGATTTTCTACCCTTATCTCTCCTGATACCCTATTTGCTATGTTCTAAATGCAACTCGTCAGTCGTCAATGTATTCCACATCATGTGACTATATTCGCCTATACTCCATTGTCCTTCCGTCAAAACTTTATCCTAAAAATTACTTGTTTCTTCATGCAGGTCCACCATCTTGTTCTACAAACTTGAAACTTTCGGTTCTTTTTTTTTAAATTTCTTAATAACCATCTCAATCAACACCAAAAAAATGTGCAAATGACTCATCTAAGCTATTTTACTGAGGCTGACGCCTCAGCTTAATAAGGCACGTGAGGCGTGTGCCTCAACATTGCTGTTAAAAACATAAAAAAGTAGCAGAAACTTTATTTCTAAGTGGGCCCACCAGTTACCTATCCTTGTTTGACCTAAAGTGATTTAATATTATACCCCACCAACGACGAAAAACCAGAAAGCTTCAGCAATCTTCTCCATGCCAATACCCAATTCCCAAGACATAAACCACCTTTTCCCACAATATGCCAGCACCTGGCTAAGTCTACAATATGGCAGTTTGCTGCATGTAGTTCAGCATTCTTTTTTCTCTAAATTCTTCTTCTCTTTGCTTTTATTTTAACACCAACTCACCAACTACAATATTTCCTTGACCTTGGCGGCTTCAACATACCGCATACAGACAATTTAATGTTTGCTACTTTATTAACTTGTTTTGACGTTAATTCTTATTCTTTAAGATTGGTTCTTTATAGTTTATTATATTTATATTATTTTATAATTTTTTGGTTTGTAGTGAGGCTTACACCTCGCTCGCGAAGGGAAAATGCCTCAGTACCTATATCTGCCTTTTTAAACACTGACCACAATCCTCCTACTTTATCTGGAATTTGGACAGACTATGAAGAAACATACATAGAGTTCTACGTTCCTAAAATTTTGAGAACAAAGTACAAGTCAAAATTTCCCAATAAAATATTTAATAATTTATCCTCACTCCCTCCTGATGCAGACCACAAGTTTTCAATCCTTTGCTACCAAACTATTGCGCATAATCATGTTAAGTCAGTATCTGTGACCCCATTCCCCTGCAAGCCACACACATAACCAAAACACTGAGAAAGAGAAAAGGGGAGAGAATTTCAAGTCACCATATGATACAATAATCTCAACTTCAATATTTGTATATATACTGTAAATAAATAAAATGACGTGATGGCTAGTTGTTGAAAAGTGGGCACATTTCACCTGTGCCAATAAATTCAAACAGCAAAGTCGGAACTTCAGGTAAATTTTTCCCATTAGCAAGATTAATTGCACTCACTTGAACTTCATCCATAAGCTCCACCCTTAAAACCTAGTGGGCATAACAGAACAATGACATAGTGAAAAATTGATGGAGAATATCTAATATTAATAACAAATTCAATAACTATCAAAATATCCAAGTCAACTAAACTTAGTGCAGGTCGTCCAAATGAGGTCCAGTTGCATAATCCTTTTTACAATATAGATGAAATGAACATGCAAGCGTATCCCTGAAAATTCTTTGGTAACAATAAGCATTAACAAAAAGCCCGTCATAAGAATTCATCAGGCCTGCACACCATCCAATACGCTGCAAGCCTGCAAGTGCTTGTTCAACACTTTGCTAGGTAAGGAATTAGAAAAATTTTCCGACTACAGATACAGTTACTACGTGTACTTGATGACAACTTCCAAGTGTAGTTACCCACATGGATGTTGAAACAAATAGGTAAAATTTTTGAACATATAAGTTATGAAATATAAATGTCTAGAAAAATTCAAAATTAGAAGAAAAACCAAATAAGATTAAAATCAATAACAGTAGAGAAATGACATCTAAAGCATCTTATCCTGAGGAGTGCTACGTAAAAGTAGGCCTAGTCGAAGTATCAGTGAAAAAGAAAATTAGGGGTTTGTTGAGAAAAACACATTCTTGGAGTGAAGTTTGTAAGGTACTCTTGGTATACACCAATCCCCATGTTCTTTTGGACTATACTGCACTAACTTTACATGGACAGGAAATTTAGGAAAAAAAAAATTATTTGTTCTAAATTTTGTCACTATTTCATTTCAGATTTTTTTAAAAAAAGGGAAAATAAATTTGAACTACGTACAGGACAGTGTGGTTTTATTGTCCACATAGAAAAAACAACATATTCTTGTGGTTTAGCTCTTTTAGATGCATGACATATGTAAACGTATTCATAGAGAGCAGTGTTTGATTAATTTTTATATCATCATTTTGGGTAACTGTGCATTTGGTGAGTTGTAGTCCTTCAGTTCTCTACTTCTTACCTACTAAGAATCATTTTTTTTTTATCCACATGACGAAAAGCATGATTGACATTATACTGTTCCTCATTAACAAACGAACGAAGATCGTGTCGAGCTAGAAAGATTGATATAAGAGTGAGACATTAATATAAACAATTGATAGTAGTACTCATACTTTCATATGTGACATGTCAATACAAACACCACCATTAGGGGATAACGTGTGGCCCTCAAGTGATGTAGCTCTGCCAAAGGGAATAATAGGGACCTGATAACAACAAATTAGTAATTTAGAGAAATAAAAATCAAATGAGGAAACACTTGCCTAAAGTTACCGAACCAATTTGGATTAAATTGACGAGTTATAACTTCCTCCGACATTAATTATCAAAATATGCTCCTCTTTCACAATCATTTTTAAGGTCATAAGAATCACTACAGTCTTAAGGAAAAACAATTACTCTTAGTACTAAAGAACTAAATCAGAAATTTTGAACAGGATAGAAGCTCGAACCTTGTGCTTATGACAGGATTTGACTATCTTGGACACCTCCTCTTGAGACCAGCATTTTGGCGAGAAAGACTGGAACTATGTACATGATGTAATGCAGCTAGAAGTTATGGAAATAAGTTGTAGGTCTTCAATATCATTTAAAGTCCACTTCTAAATCATTTACGGAGTAAGATGATACATGAGCATTGTCTTTTTCTTTTCAGTATCTATTATTAAAGAAATGACAAGATGAACTACACTGTCGATCATGGAACAGAAGCTTCATGATATCGCACAAATACCCATTGATAGGCAAAATACAATATTCAGTAACCCATTTCCAGGCTCTCTTCAATCTTTCTTGCAATCAAAATTCATTACTTTATAGAACCATTCAATCGCAATAATAAAAAATAAATAAATAAAAATTCTAACAATAGAGCCCAGCTTCCCCAAAACTACTGTCTGTATCTATTATCATTGCCATTATTTTAGCCCCTCAACAGACCTTAACAACCAGCAGAATTCCCATTCCATTGCTACATATTATTAGATTTTATATTAGGTAGAAACAAGTAGGATTTTAAGTGCATTGTGGTAAGAAAGTGTTTTTCCCACTTGTCCTACATCAAAGATTCTTCTCTTACATGACATTGGTGAAAGCTCCTTGCTGACTGCTATCAATCCATCACCCACTTCACTCCCAATGCTACCACTAGTGGCTTTAGGACCAGCTTCCCCAAAAAAAAGTTTCACAACATTACACGAAGTCTTAAAATTCAAAAATACTCATAGGAAAATTACATTTACCCTCCTCTCCCAAGAGAGAGAGGCCTGGACTCTATGTTGGACCCCCGATATACGCCTCAAGTTACATAACCGATATCCAAATCACATACATTGAATCCACCAGTTATTATCACAACATACTTGCAACCAACAGAGCATTAATTCACTCACGCAGAAGGTGCCATAGAGAGCACCAATCACAAGAAAATGTTCTATCTTCAACATACACAAAATTTCCCCAATACTTCAACACACATCCTATTATGGTTTGATAGTATTTCTTGACAATAAAAACAAAAAGAAAAGAAAAAAATTGCCGACTGCTCTTTCCTTGGGGAAAAAAGGAGAGCATCACACTCATCAAGCCACATAAATGCTCGGTAAAATAGCAAATAATAAGCAGATCTGTAAATTTCTGAGTGTACAAGAACCAATCTCACCTTGGAAAAACAACCAAGTCAGGGACGTTCGCCGCTTTATGAAAGCTATTCGACGACTTTCCAAAAGAGTATCTATCATCGTAGTCCATTGTCATGTTATCCTATATGCTGAATAACATTATAATCCACTCAAAGTAAACAAAACATAGCTGCCATCACCTCCACTAATTGAAATTCAAAAGAAAGAATTTAAGGCCCTGTTTGAGCCAAATTATTGTAGAATGAAAATGAAAAATATAGCCGTTATTAGGGCCTACACCAGAGATGGAAAATTTGAATTTAAATATTGATGTGATGGATAACGGTCATATTTTTCATTTTAATGAGATAATAATGTAGATCAAACGGAGCTAATTAACTATTTTCCATCTTGTTTGTTCAACTTTCAGCTCAGGAAAGAAATTCAAAAGTCAAAACATTGTATTTCGTAANATGTGATGGATAACGGTTATATTTTTCATTTTAATGAGATAATAATGTAGATCAAACGGAGCTAATTAACTATTTTCCATCTTGTTTGTTCAACTTTCAGCTCAGGAAAGAAATTCAAAAGTCAAAACATTGTATTTCGTAAAGAATCGAGAGTAGAAGAAACTGGAAATTAACGCGAGGCGGAAAATAATAACATTAAGGGCAAAAATGCCAGAACAGTGTTAGAAAACAATCAATAGTTGATCGATATCATAATGGAACACTGGCTCAAAAGGTTACTTGCTTAATGTGGAAAAAATGGTACCTGGCAGACGGCCTTTAATTCATCAATAAGCTCTTGTGGAACTTTTGTATGTGAACCTTTGACCAGATAACCAGTACTGCCTTTGCCACCAATGCTCTTACCTCTAAAACTCAAAGGAATTACAGGAGATTTTTTTAAAAAATAAAAATAAAAAATCTACTTAGGCAATCATCATTCATGTTTCTGAAAAAAATAATTTTCCATTTAGCGAGTTCTTGAAAACTACAAAGGTTCCAACCTCATACTTCTGATGGATTGTTTTCGTAAAATTCCTTTTTTTTAATAATTCAATTAAGTTTTTGTAATATGCATCCATCTCACATAAAAAATAAAAAAAAATTACCAGCATTAAAATCTGAAAACAAAACCAACTCAGATATTATGAGAGAAAAAAATTCAATATTGTTCCCTTAAATATATTTGTGCATAGAACCGTCCATAAATTTCAATCAAAACACAAAAAAGACTCCCAACTTCAAAACTTCCAGACCTTGATTAATCCATCAAAAATTCAAAATAAACAGAAAATACTCAAGAAACTGAAAAGGGGTGCAATGGTTACATTTGATTAATATTTGGGGCATCACAAATAAAAAAAAAAAAATCATGTATTTTAAAACAAACTTAATCACTTATAAGCAAACTTTTTGAGCTTAGCCAAACGAGCTCTAAAACCTCCTAACAGAACCACCAGATATATATAATGAGAGCAAAAAAATCTCATCTTGTTTCCTTAATTAAATTTGTGTCAAAGAAACATCCATGAATTTTGAGCAAAACATAACAAAGAATCCAACTTCAACACTTCCAAACAGTAACCAATCCATAAAAAATTCAAAAGAAATAGAACAAAATTTTAAAAACTGAGAAGGGGTGTGAGAGTTACATTTGATCAATATTTGGGGCATCACAAATTGATGAGCCGCCGTTGTTCTGTAATTGCACAGCAATTGAGCCAGAAGAGGCAGCCACTGCCATGACAAGCAAAGGGTGGTTGGACCATGAGGATTGAAATGGTTTTTCACTGTTTTCTGAGCCCACGATGAGAGTTCTTGCTAGACGGGTGTTCTGCTTGTGGAAAAATGAGTCTTTTACATAGGAATAAATTGGTTTCGAAGAAGAACGCAGGCGAGAGAGCCAAGAAGATAAAGCCATGGGCCCATGGCTGAGAAAAAACGATGGCAGGGAGCTTTGTTTGGCTTGAGTGTTGGATTTGTGTAGCGTTGGCAAAGAGAGGACGATTGCTGGTCACTTGCAGCTTAAAATGTTTATTTTGTAAGCTTTATTTATTAATATTTCAAGTATATGGGAGTCAATTAAATTAGAGTAATTATATTACCACTACAAAATGTACTTACTACACAACATTATAATCACTCCACAATTAAAATAATTTTTTAATAAATACACCACCACAATTTATATTTATAATCTCAATCCATAAAAAACTATTAAAAAAAAAACAGGTAGTGTACTCATTCTCTTCCGAAAGACAATTTCTTGCTGGATACTTGAAAACAATGGTTTGGTGTTACATTTGGTGCAGTGAATTTGGACTCCAAGGAAAATCATGCATCATCCTATAAACACATCAAAGGTCATCATTTTTGTTTCCAATTCTCTAAATTTTGAGTCTATTGTGCCAGAACTTCAATGGAATCTCAACAAACCGAATCTAGTTAATGCCATACATATGACTCTAAATATTTAAGGACATTTTTTGGGAGTTCAAGGTTTAACGTTGGACAATCAAAAATCAAGGAAAATTAAGGCTTGGATTTTTTGGCTCCGCCCGTCAAAGATTTTTTGCAATTCATTTTCTTAGGTAAAATGGGGCTGCCTTCTTTGCTTCCGGATCTTCTATGTTAATCCGGCAGGTTGGCAGTGATCGAAGGCGACCTAGCGATGCAGCTTGAACGCCTCGGTGCCGACCTATCTGGATTCACTGTTCTAATTACTTATTTTGGGAGGTGATTCATGGATAAAAGACAGTGATTGTGGTGTCTTCATAAAAATGTTTATGTTAATAATTTATATAAAATTATGGGTAATTAAGTAATCCTATTTAGGGTCATTTAAGTAAATAAAAAATTAATTAAAATCGTGGTGTAACGAGTAAGTTTTGTAGTGGTAATATAATTGCCCATTAAATTAAGTTCATTTTTACGTTTCAGGACAAACCCCGAACTTTATGTTCATTTTTGATAAAAGAGAAAGAAATGATAAGAAATCTACGTGCTTTGAAGTGAAATTGGAATAGTTGATGTGAAAAATCGAGACTCAAACGTCGAAAAGATGAACAAGAATGAAAAGGGGATCAAATTTGTCTTGTTAATGCGGGAAAAAAATGATTGAAAGTTTTTTTTAGTATGTATTTCTTGCTTAAATAAATTTATAGTAAGATATTACGAAAAAACATACATCCATAATCCACGTGGCGGAATTTCATGTAAGACGAGTAATGTTTACAATCGCATTCTAGAGTAGCAATTAATTACAGCGTCAACCTAGTCTTTATGACGGGACAATCGGGTAACTAATCATGGGTTAATCTATTTGTACATAATGAATTACCCCTCACACAAAATGTCAAGGGCGAGTGTGTATTTAAAAATTTCGACCACGTGGTCTCCACTGATCATTTACCTCCCCCAGCTGTTTTACACTTACAAGACTCTTCATACAGCAAAGCAAAACAAAATCAAGCACCAACTCTCAACCTTTCGCAATCATCAATGGCGATTCCGAAATCCTCAATTCCAACGGTTTCCTTCCTCATCATCCTCTCAACTCTACTCGTATCCGGCGAATCAAGAACAGACACAAATANCCCCCAGCTGTTTTACACTTACAAGACTCTTCATACAGCAAAGCAAAACAAAATCAAGCACCAACTCTCAACCTTTCGCAATCATCAATGGCGATTCCGAAATCCTCAATTCCAACGGTTTCCTTCCTCATCATCCTCTCAACTCTACTCGTATCCGGCGAATCAAGAACAGACACAAATAATGTATTTTCTCCGTGTGGCGATACGAAGGTGCAGAGGAAGGACGGGTTCACATTTGGTATCTCGTTTGCTACAAGGTCGGCATTCTTCTTAAACAACAACAATTCCGTCCAGCTCTCTCCGTGCGATAATCGCCTCTCGCTCTCCAACGGCAACTCAAACTCACAGGCAGCTGTTTTCCGCCCCAAAGTTGACGAGATCTCGCTTCTCACGATCAACACATCCAGCTTCTCCCCGGTACTACTACTCCTACAATCTGTTTGTAGTTTGGTATTGATTAATTAATTATGGGTTTATGCATAGAAGGTTGTGTAGAATTAGGGTTCTGATTTTTGGTTTATTTTTTTCTTAATTTTATTTCTGGCTGTTTGTGAAAATATGGTTTTCAGAAACTGGATTTTTTTTGGGTTTTCTTTGTTTTCTCTCTTATTGGAAGTTCCTTTTCGTGGGTTAATACTGGCGAAATGGAACACTGGATTACAGGATAAAATCAGAAAAAGATGGGAAGAAGGGAAAAGAAATGGGTAATACTTTTATAGCAAGATGAAACTTTCCTTTAGAGATCTAACATAGTCTGACAATTACATTTTAACTAGTAGAAAAAACTATGGTTTTTCGGTTACAATATTAATTTTGTACATGTAGATGTAGGGTTGTGTGAGTTGCATCAAGAGAGAGATTAGTGGTGGAATCACTTGCTTTTAGTGTTTTTCCTTGTCAAGGACGACCTAAACTATATAATTGTTTTCAGAAAGTATAATTTGGGATTATAGTCCATGAGAGGTGGATTTAAGGAATGCTCTAAAGAATGTACACAGCTAGATGGTGTTGAGAGTTAAGACAGACATTCGTGATACCTTATCGATGGCTAGATCAAAACCTCATATAGTTGACATTGTGTATTAAGTCATGTTTTATCCTTAATTTGGGTGCTTGATATCGCCAATAAAGACTCTTGTCCTTGGATGGATTGTATTTGCATTAATGTTTAAAAAAGCTTGATTGGGTATTGATGTGTTTTATCTAGGTATAAGCCTTGAGGTGCTTTGAGGCATAATCATCAAGATAGAACAATAAAAGAATCCAATAGAATATAAAAATATGTCCCATAATAAACCATAAACCCTTTCTAAAAATTCTATAATGAAATTAATTAACATAACTAAAAGGCCTTTCTGGTGAACCGGCTAAGTAGTCCTTGTTAGCTGCCCCCGCCAACTAGAAATCCTAAAAGCAAACTGAGGGGGAGGTCATCTCAATGATGATTTGATCCGTTGAGAGATGACCTTTCCACTCGGCACAGTCGGATCCCTAAGGCCGACTTTCATCCTGTTTAACGGGTGGGACTTGAAGTCAAGCTCGCTCTTCTTACCCTGGTCTAGCTGATGAGAGAACTCCACTCATTGCCCGATCCTCTATCTTATACATTTTTCTTTATTTAAATGGGTGGGATATCTAAGACATCGGGTCTAACTTGCAAACAAACATAAATTAGATCAAGAACATAGAAAATAACGAGTTCTCAAATTAGGAACCTTATAAATTATATTATATTACTAAAAGTAGAGATAACTAAAAAAATTTCTTATATCATCATTACTAGTATGAACTTTAAGGAATTCAGTAACATCACCATCATCCTCAATATAAGTTTCATTCATTCTCTATAAGACCAAACTTCAAGCAAGCCTGAGCGTAAAAAAATATTTTCTTATTTTTAATATTATTTTAAATTTAATCATTCTAAAAATCATTTAATAATTAAAATAATACATACAAAATATCTAAAATTATAAAATACTATATTTGCTTAATAATTCCTACAATTTGTTAATTATACAATTTTCAAGTTTTTGAAATGCAAATTTCGAGGATAAAATTTTATAAGGAGGGGAGGATGTAATACCCCGAACTTCACATCACATTTGGCCAATATGATTCATGTATTTCATGCTATTTATAATGTC
>CAIGRT010143706.1:0-12654 GCA_903798405.1 Fraxinus platypoda
TTGGCTCCCCAATGGTCACCAGTTCGAGTCTCCTCAGGGCCACTGAGGTGAGTATCCGGCCGTAAACTTCAGGGCCTCGTGAAATTAGTCGAGGTGCGCGCAAGCTGGCCCGGACATCCACGGTTATCAAAAAAAAAAATTTCCCATTTATCAAAAAACCCATATAGGTCCATTCTTCATCAATATCGGAATTCTATTCTGTTTTCTGAATGACAAAAATTTTCCCGAACTCCATTGTCTATATTTGTAATTGAATGTTTGAACTACGTACAAAAGGGCTAATAAAGAGTGTTTTCTACTTAAATTAGAATCTGTAATAGACTCAAATGTAAAGGAATTGATAAAACATTATTAGAAACTGAATTCTATGACTTAAAGCATGTTTGGCTAAGCCTAAAAAAGTAGTTATTTTTAGTACCTTTTTGTGTCCAAACAAGTTTGGATGACTTACTTTATTCCTTGCTTCCAAGTAAGAAAAAAAGAAGAAGAAGAAGAGGAAGAAGTAATTCTTATTGTCAACATAAGTAACTTAATTCTAATTTTCACTAATCAAAATATTTATATATATTGAAACTTAATTTTTTACTTAATGAGTAAATTTACTTTTTAATAAGCTTTTTAAGCTTAGCTCCTAGAGGTATTAAGGTATAGGATTTTGTATAGAATATAGAAACCAAAATGATTGCAATTCTACCATTATGATGATATTACGTTTTCCAGTTTCAGAAAAATAAAAGGATCGTCATTTGATCTTTTAACTGAGATAAAGTTACAAAATCAGAAACATTATCAACGTGATTTTTTAGAACCAGTCCATTTCTTTTCTTAGTAACTTTTGTTAAGTGGCCGTTGTGTGATTTTCTGATGTCTCATTATTGTGTCCTACTGTTTCTGGTTTTAGAAACAAAAAACAGGGGGGAGGACTAAAGTTCTTCTGGAGACAGTTCCTGTGCACAAGCTGGCAGATATTTTTGTTGCCAGCTTTGAAATTGGCTTTGAAGAGCAGCTGTCTATGTTGGATTCAGTCGACGTGAAAGTGAGGCTTTCAAAATCCACTGAATTAGTTGATAGACATTTACAGGTATATGAGATAAAGTTTTCATACATTGCATTAGTTTATTTTGTCCTTTTCAGATTCACGAGTCATGCTATTACTGTTTACTTGTAACAGTCAATTCGTGTAGCGGAGAAGATTACACAAAAGGTTGAGGGCCAGTTGTCAAAGTCGCAGAAAGAATTTCTCCTTCGGCAACAGGTTTGTTTTTCCTCATGATTATACTTCTGCTACAAAATTTAACAGATAATAAATACTACTTGTTAGGATTTGAGTGGTTTCTCTACAAATGAAACGTAGGAAACTACTTGGTGCAAACTCAGTATTTCACTTAGTATTTTCCAGGGTTCAGTGTTCTTTCTTTTAACTCGCATGGTGCATATAAATATTAACCAAACATATTTTGATCTGTGTAAAGCAGTTTTTTTAGTTGTTGGACACCTAAACAATGTTTCCTGGGTTGACTTTTTTTAGGTGAGTGCATTAGCTGTCATTAAAAAGTACCGAAGTGGTGCAAACCACACCTAGAATGAACTCTACAATCATAAATACAGTGCAAAATGCACAAAAATAGCCATATCCAATGATGTTCGTGTAATTATCAAAGAGAACAAGAAAAGTGTTCTTAAAAAATTCTTTTTTTTGTCCTAACCTGATTTATGCTTTCTTCCATGTATTTTAATGGTCTTGGTAACACATTTCTCATGTTCTGGACCCATCATTCTGTTACGTGATGAACTTCTGAGTTTTTTCCAATAAGGCTTGAAATTTTATACCATCTTATCTGTTAAAATCATTTCTCTTGATGCCCCTTTTCTTTTTCATTTTAGTATTTCTTTTATTTACTACAATACATGTTTCTGCTATCACACTGATATTGTTTGTACTTGGACATGTATTAAAGAATGTTGGTTTTATTTTTCCAATCGGGATGTGAGTGCCTTATTGTTGTCACTTCTGGATGTTTACCATATAGAAAACATTAAATTCAGTTTAGAGGTCTCTTCCATGGAGAACAAGCACCATTGCTTTAAAATTACCTGAGAATAAATGGGTTCACTTCAAAATATTGAAAGAGCTGTCGTTTCATAGTATTTGTGTTTCCCAATCGGTAAGCAATTTCTTTTGGTGAGCCCAATAACTTGAATGCGAAAATAGTTTTACATATTTGGTGTCTCGCTGCTAAGAAAATTTGTGTCTATCTCCATGATTCTACACATCATCGACACTTTATCAGTACATCTCTTTACTGAATCCTCTTTTAACCTGCTCCAGATGAGAGCGATAAAGGAGGAACTTGGTGATAATGATGATGATGAAGATGACATGGCTACACTGGAGAGGAAGATAAAAGATGCAGGGATGCCACCAAATATTTGGAAACATGCTCAGAGAGAACTGAGGTATGTTTTATTGCAAAGACAATATTAACAACATGGATAAGTACAAACTCAATCTTATTCTCAGTAAACTTGGAAAGTTGGAATCAGGTACATGAGTCCTTTTCTCAGGTACATGAGTCCTTTTCTATTCAGCTCAATTTGATGCTACATGTACTTGAAGGTCTAATGAAATCAACTCTTTTGTAATCCTATTATACCATGTTAATATTGGTCAACCCCTTCTCTTCTAATATGTTGTACCTCATTAGATTTACACGAGATGTTACAATCACCTAAGAAATCATTCCCTTAATTTATCCTTAATTGGTACCATATCCACTTGTTGGCATATCTTCCTCGTTTCTTATTTATTCTAGTATGGAAACATTTCTATCTTTAATAGATTCATTTCTGCTACGTTCAGTGATAGTGGGTTTTGCCAGCATAATGCCTGGTATCATAAAACTTAATTAATTTAATAACTGTTCCGTAAAACTTGCCCATTTAATGATTATGGCTTTCCCATTTCTATTTTACCCTATGAATTATTATATCCTTTGTTTCCTAATTATTTTACCTCTTCTGCCCATTTGACCTCTTATGTTGACTTTCCTCCCACAGATCACATCTGTTAGTTCTAACTTCTAAGTATCCATATCTTCCTAATTCCTATTTTCTTTCTTTTATCATGGACTAATATCTTTGTATACCTCCATCCACTAGATTGTAGGAAGCCTTAATTATATTTTGACACACTCAAGCACTGGAATGCCAAGCTGTTTATGGGGTACGCGTATCTTACACTATCCCACTTTTCACTACATCTTAGACTCATGCTAGTAGAGGACTGTTCAAATATTGAGCTTCAGCCAGCTGATAAGAAATACCTGATATAATCATAAGTAACTAGCGACATTGGATCTGTAATTTTTTATGATGGATAGTGACCTATGATGTCGAAAAGTAAATTACATTTGGATTTCTCTATATTAAACATTTTGAAACTAAAATGTTTAAACTAAAGCTCATATATTATCACATTTGTCTTTATATAACCATGGAATTGGTGATGTTATTAAGCTCCGGGATCAAATTTGTTAAGTTTTCATGCAGCACGATAGCAGAGAGGTCTAAAGTGTATTTGCAAATTTAATGGTTTCAATTTTCTTATTGTTGTTGCAATGGACCATGTATCTGTTCTTCATAATGTTGCATTTCCAGAATTTACATAAACTAATGCACATTATTTGTTATGGTATTTTAATACTTGTAAATCCAGTAGCCAGAGCTGCTTAAAATGGAAAATGTTGCAATGTCTATTTACATTTGTTGGTCTGTTGCCTGATTTTTACATACGTGATGATCCATCTTTCACGCAATTCACAAGCTTGATCATTATTATATATGGTCAATTCTTTACTTATAATCAACCTTTTAACCAGCAGCTTCCAGGTTCTTTTGTATGATGTGTTTCTTAGTTTTTTTTTAACACTAGTGGAGGATCAACTTTAAATATCCACCAAATTCTTATAACAGGAGACTGAAAAAAATGCAGCATCAGCAGCCTGGGTATAATAGTTCACATGTATACCTGGATCTTCTTGCTGACCTTCCCTGGCAAAAGGCTAGTGAAGAACATGAATTGGACTTAAAGGCTGCAAAAGAGCGTCTTGACAATGACCACTATGGTTTAGTGAAGATCAAGCAGCGGATAATTGAATATCTAGCTGTTCGCAAGGTCGAGTCTTTATTATTCGAGTTTTGCTTAAGGCATTTTGCTTATCTTTTGATTGTTGAATTTGACATGCATTGGTTTCAAATGTGTCATTCAGCTCAAACCAGATGCAAGAGGGCCAGTATTGTGTTTTGTTGGTCCACCAGGTGTTGGGAAGACGTCGTTAGCTTCATCCATTGCCACTGCTTTGGGCAGAAAATTTGTTCGCATGTCTCTTGGTGGTGTGAAGGATGAGGCAGACATTAGAGGGCATAGGCGAACATACATTGGAAGCATGCCTGGACGTCTTATTGATGGATTGAAGGTATGAATGCATATAGATGGATCAAGTAGAACATTGCTTAATGTATGTTACAAATGCAGCATTTTATGTTCTTGGATAAAATGGGTGTCATAAAGGAGGTCTATGAAAGGCTATGTACTGGTGATTCTGTTTGTCTCATGATCCCACCCATATACTTTTTATAGGATCCTGCCTAGTTCCCCAGGAGTTTGTCACGTGAATGAACGGATAATAGAATGAGTTCATTGATCAGTGTGTATATTCTAGAACATGTATGTAAGGTTTTTCATATTTTCCCCTCAATGACTGACGGGTGTCCATCCAAAAGTGAGCTTCTACTCATTGAGGCACTATAAGTTTGTTGAGTTGTCCCAGCAGCATGGTGTGATCTGATTTTTGACTGGTCAAATAAGTTTTGTTTATACTGTCATAAAATTTTGGCGTTGTCTTTCCTTTGTTTTTTTTGGAGAGTGGAGGTTCTGAGAATCATAAATTTTGAAGGTTGCAATCAAGCAATACAAACATTTTAAAGAGAATTCATGTAAATATTTTAAGCTTCGGGATTGGAGGTGGGGGTGTGTTGCTGATCCACCAAGGGGTTGGATGATTCTGGAGATTAGAGGCCTATGGAATTATTATGAACAATAGTGGGAGTTTTAAGTGCAGAGCAGTGTTTTGCAAAGAAACTTGAATTTTGATACTGAACAACTTCGAAAATGACTATTTTCTTTGCTCAAGAATTTCACCACTTGCTAATTTTATGGTGCTCGTAATTATTTTGTTACACCTTAACAGTTTTAGTTGAAAGAACTAATCTATTTAGTTACTTTATATTTTTCTTTTCTGAAGCCTGTAACAGGTTTAACATTCTAGAGATTTTTGTCTTGGTAAAAGTAAAAGTTCTATTTCCATTTACTACTTTCAGAGAGTAGGTGTTTGCAATCCAGTTATGCTTCTGGATGAGATTGACAAAACAGGTTCTGATGTTCGCGGTGATCCTGCCTCAGCATTACTTGAAGTTCTTGATCCTGAACAGAACAAAACGTTTAATGATCAGTATCCAATCATCATCGTTATCTTCATTTCTTTACATTACGTTGGGAAAAAGATACACATTTATATGTGACCTTAAATTTGACTGGTTGACATTCTAGTTGACACACGCACACAAGCCAGATGTGTTTAATGATCGTCTCTCGACTGCATAGTGCACAGTTATTTGGTAACTATAGCTGTAGATAGACTTCTATTGAACTGCAATTTGAGAGCTCATGGACGATATAATTCTTTTCCTTGCTGTTGAATTTTGTATTGTGACATCTATAACTGCTACTCAGTTTCTCTTTATGATGCTCTTTTTCTACATAACTTTTGTTTCTTAAGCATATCTTCTAGCAAAACATTCTTCACAGGTTCCCCCTTTTCCATTTTATGAAACGGGGAACTCGGAAACTAGTTTAAAATGTATTTGTTGTACAGAAGTATGCACTGTTGAAGAACCACAAACGGGCTACTTTCGATGGACCTCAATAAGTGTACATGTGGCAAGCTACAAAAAATAATTGATTTATCATTTTCTTACTCTCATGGAAAACTTATTTACATAGTGATTTCTTAAC
This sequence comes from Fraxinus platypoda, assembly GCA_903798405.1. Lineage (NCBI taxonomy): Eukaryota > Viridiplantae > Streptophyta > Magnoliopsida > Lamiales > Oleaceae > Fraxinus > Fraxinus platypoda. The sequence goes on from CAIGRT010143706.1 coordinate 6,074, forward strand.
TGGAGTTGTTAGCTATTTGAACGTGCCATTTGACCTTTCAAAGGTGATTTTTGTGGCCACTGCCAATAGAGTGCAGCCTATTCCACCACCACTCTTAGACAGGATGGAAGTCATCGAGCTGCCTGGCTATACACCTGAAGAAAAGCTTAATATAGCAATGAGGCATTTAATTCCACGAGTACTGGATCAGCATGGCTTGAATTTTGATTTCCTTCAAATTCCTGAGGTATTGAATTTATTTTTTATCATTTGTCTCACATTTATTTAGTTTGAATTATGAGTATGTCTTTAGATGTGTGATTGTGCAAGTGACTGCTGATTGCTTCACGGATAGATTGACCGTGGAATAATATGCATGCTTTTGCTTTCTGTGTGATGCTTTCTTCAGCTGGTGACGTATTTTTACAACATCTCCAGATCAGTATGACCTTTTTTTCAATTTTTTTTTCCTTTCTGAAGTACTATTCTTGTTTATTCCAAAATTTGTATTAATACATGTGGCTCCTCCCTAATAACTCAAGCTTTTAGTTAACGTGGTTCTACAATTTTTAACTTTAGCATCATACTAATGATGCTGGGTCGTCCTGTTTTCTTGTTGTTTATTTAATCTGTGTCTAGTAAACCTGCTCTGGATACTAAGTTTGTATGTATCGCAATATGTAAATAAAATATGCTGTGGAATTTTCGATACTTTGTCCTGTATTTGTTGTAATTTGTCCTTAGTCTTCTTAATTTAGTTTTATATTTTTACTCTATGTAAAGAATATATTTATGCACATTTATTGCCCACCTATTTTTCATCGAACCTTTTCCCCATCAAACTCAAATATGAGGTCAATTTGCAATTCGCTTGATTCTTATCAACCGCTAATCTTGGTCACTGAAAAATGTTAAGGTGACCAAAAAAGATGGTCCTTATACATGTGATGTGGGCCTTTCTTTTGTGGTAGGCTTCGGTGAAACTTATCGTCCAAAGGTACACTAGAGAAGCTGGTGTCCGTAATCTGGAGAGAAACTTGGCTGCCATAGCTCGTGCAGCAGCTGTTAGAGTTGCAGAACAAGAACATGACGTGCCACTTAGCAAAGATGTCCAGCAGATTGCCTCGCCTTTGTTGGAGAGCAGACTTGCTGATGGGGCTGAAGTGGAAATGGAAATCATCCCCATGGGTGTTAACAATCATGATATCTCACAGGCATTGAGGATCACGTCACCTTTGGTTGTGGATGAAGCTATGTTGGAGAAAGTACTGGGGGTAAGTAGTATTTCCTTTAAAGTTATGAACCTACAAATAAAATTGAGAAACCTTGATTATTTTGGGCAAAAGCTGCTTGGACATATAGGGACATATATAAGATTTTTTATGCCTCGTTCTTTTCATATGTTGTGTTCATTTCTGATATGATGTATATTCTGTATGGTGGAACTGCAGCCCCCAAGATATGATGACAGAGAGACTGCCGAACGAGTTGCAACTCCTGGTATATCTGTTGGACTCGTATGGACATCCTTTGGTGGAGAGGTTCAATTTGTTGAAGCGACTGCAGTGGTGGGAAAAGGTGATCTACATCTCACTGGCCAACTCGGGGATGTTATTAAAGAATCGGCCCAGATTGCAATGACATGGGTAAGCCTTTTCTTCTTACATAGATTTGAGGGAGATGGATTAATTCCATATTTGTTGTGAGCATTAGTTTTGATGAAAATGTGGTGCATGATCCTTGTGTTTATTCTCAGAAGCAAGATAAATATATATTTTAGAAGCAAATCGGCAATGGCAAAAGACTAGTAATTCTCTCGGTGCTAGTCGAGTATTTTTAACAGTGGGAGAACTGAAATATCTCTTGAGCTTATTGGACCCCTGCCTCAATACCTCTTCTAATGTTTACTATAGTATGGGATTATAATTCCAAGGCAAGAGTTGTGGCTTGCCACTGTTATAAAAACTCTGGTCATGGTTTTATCTGTTTTTCTTAGTCCCAAGAGAGGTATATAAAATTTTGCTAGAGGAAATGACTAAAAAAAAAAAAAAATTGAGACTTTGTATGGAGTTCTCCAAGTGTTTTGAATCTTTGAGGGTTTAAATATCAATGTCTTGGAGCTTGCAGCAGCCCATATGCCCTTTTAAACGTTGGGGCTTGTGGCTCTAAAATTTTAAGAACTATGGTTGTTAATTTAGCTATAAGAAGAACTGGCACTTATCATCTAGCATTGAATAGGTTCTATGTTTCTCAAAAAGTGGTCCTCGTCATCAATTCAGAAGACACTTTGAACTGCGCTTTTGTATTGACTCTTTCAACTGTGTTGTTTGATTTCATTCGATTTTTTAATAGACTCTGCATAATACTTCAATTCCCACTTTTTAGATATGCAGTTAAATTTTGTTTCTTTAACTTAAATCCGTATAGGTACATGTATACAATTTCATATGAGAGACTACTAGAGAGTTTTAAAAACTTTAAATTTGTTGGAATCACGAACAATTGTCAAGAGGCAGTTGAACTTTTCTTTTTATATGAAACTTTTATCTTATCAAAAATAAACTAATATAGTATATTATTCTAAAATTGAGAGTTTTGACTTTCTGCTGTAGCAAATGTAGTAATGACAACAGGGCAGGGGAGTATATAATGTTGTATTGCAGTTAGCTTTTTTGATATCCGTAAAGCAAAGTAAATAATAAATTGAGAGTCGCTCTACATGCTTCTTCCCATCTCAGTAAGCCATTAACATTAGTGTGTGAGAGAGATAGGAGGGAGTTATAATATGGTGACAAGATGCAAATACATGAGGAATGTTGTATGAACTCATCTATTCTCTCTTGAGACATTCAATTTGTTCATAATTGATTTATCCCAAAGCATTTATGTTTCAAAATAGTGCATTTTCTATTAAGGTTCCTTGCATCCATCACTTCTCAATCTTCATGGTGGTTGGATCGAAGAGAAACAGAAAGATGAAGATGTGGGCTATGTATTGGTGTTGGCTGGTGAAGATGGGGTTTACTGCATCAAGGAAGAATATCAGCAGTTTGGCTGTTTTAATCTAGAATAATAAATAAGAAATTGGTATGACGGCAGTTTTAACAGGTGTAGAGGAGTGTTAAAAAGAGAGTGCACATATTGCTATCAAAGGCATGCAAAAGCAGATATGTACCCGAAGGCCTGCGAATTCCCTTTTTGTACTCTTGCGTTTTCTTATCTCAATATGAGTTCTCTACATTATCTCCATATTTCCAAGTTGATTAAACATATGATTCCTCTATTTCCCTTTATTTGATAAATTCTGACTAATGCTTCAAGGATCTGTATACTCTGTAATTGATGCCTTACACGTCTTGCACATTTCTGTCTGGTCCACAAAGCAAGATGATTATGTGAAGTAAAGTTTTCTTTTTTGTTTTCGCAAACTTTATTTTCTTTCTTCCTATACAGGTAAGAGCGAGAGCAACGGAACTTAAGTTGGTTACTGCTGAGGAGACTAATCTCCTTGAAGGCCGGGATATTCACATACATTTTCCTGCTGGGGCTGTACCTAAGGATGGACCATCAGCTGGCGTGACTCTTGTAACTGCACTGGTTTCATTGTTCAGTCAGAGAAAAGTACGAACAGATACAGCAATGACAGGGGAGATGACTCTTAGAGGTTTAGTTTTACCTGTAGGCGGTATTAAGGATAAGGTATGCTTTCAATTTATTTTTATGGCATTTATTTTGCTACGTATGACCTGGGTACTGGAACGATGACTATTAAATTAGTATTTAGGTATGGTTTCATCAATCTGAATCAATTCACTCTTTCGACTCTAGACCATAAAAGAATTTCTTGGTGGAGAAACTCAGTTTAGCGTCTGTCACATGACATGTTTGCTGCCACCTAGCAAATCACCTCGTCAAAAAGATTAAGCTACCTTAAATAACTGCAGAAGAAATTAACTCACTTGTCCTAGAACATTTTGAACATTTAGTGAAATAAGACCTAATCTGATCAAGAACTATATAGCATGAACAGCATGTCATGCTACAATAACCTTGAATAGTAACTCCTTTTTCTCTCCCCATTCTTTCTATATCATATCCTCCTGCAACCTCTACCCCTAGCAAAGTTAGAGGATTTGTATATTCTTTGATATGCTAAAGAAAATTTTTGACGTAAGATTCACCAGACTCCGATGCAGGTACAGTGTCAAAGCACTTCCATTTGAATCAAATATAGTTTGAAGGTAGAAGTTGGTATTATACCCTCTGATGCTAGGACTTCGTATTTTGGTCGGTATACCCATGTTGACACGACACGGCATGGGTACATATAAAATACGGGTCGGATCCTTCAATTTTCAAGACACGGAAACCTAGGAAGGCTGACCGCGACCGGAAAAGATGAAAAAATAAAAGAAAGGAAAGGAAAAATAGAAACTAACCCTACCACGCCGATTTAGCTGGGTTTTGGTGTCTGGCCCCAAAGTTTAATGGGCTCCATCTGCTGGAGAAGACAAGAGAAGCGGCTGGAAAAGATGAGAGAATTTTCAATTTTAAGGGTTTCATAATTGGGTCAAATTGTTTAAAGTGGGCCTCGTCACTTTTTAAGTGGGTCTAGACAATTTTAATGTCGGTCAAATTTTTTTAAAGTGGGTTTGGAAAAAACTTGCTCAAACCCTTTGATTTACTGAAATTTTTAATAAAAATTAAGTTAAAAAATTTAAAATAAATTAAAAAATTATTTTAATCAACGTAAAAAATTTAAAAAATTATTTGAAATGCATACCCACGTATCCGTATCCGAAATTTGGACTTTTTTTAACTATGCTCCCTTATCCTACCTTTTAAAAATAAAAGATCTAACACTTAGATACGTATCCGTACTCGAGTCCAAGAATTATAGATTATACCCTTGAGCATGCTTACTAGTGACTACTATTATTTTTCGAAAAAGAATAGTAGAGCTGTAATGGTTGGACTCTAGGATTTTTATATACCTATTTAAAAATGTCAATAAGCGGAACATTGTAATGTCAATATCTATGAAGCACCGATACGGACACGTGTTTCTGACACGACACGGGATTTTTCTAAAAACTATTGACACGACACGTTGATTAAATTTTTTAAAACTCTTTATTTATATAGTATGAATTTAGTTTATACTTGTTATTATAATTTTCTTGTCGAAATCTTTTAAATATGAGTATCTATTTGTTATTTAATAATAATTTTGAGTTAAAAATATATAATATTTTTTATAAAGAAAAAAATGACTACGTCTGAGATGACACGTGTCCGACACGGACACGCTACCTTAGTTGAAGTGTCTGTACTACAAATGTCAATATGCTTTACCCAATCTCTTTTCTTCCAGCGGCATGGTAATTTTGACTTTGAGCTCATTGGGATGATGTCAATATATTTCTGCTTTTTTGTATACCATATATAGGATACCTATCCAACTAAAAGAGATTGATATTGATCTATACATTGTGTGTATTCGATATGAACAATTTAGTCAATGATAAGTTACTTCGTTGTGCTCAGTTGATTTCACACATTTCGGTTTAGATAACAGCAGTCCTTGTAACAAAGGTGATCTGCTTTTAGTTTTGATATTTGGCAACATGCTACACAGGTTTTAGCGGCTCATCGGTATGGTATCAAGAGAGTTATTCTGCCAGAGAAAAACTTGAAGGACTTGGTGGAGGTACCATCAGCTGTGCTCTCCAGCCTCGAGGTAAATGTTCACCCCTCGGCTGTTTTTCACAATTGTTAACAGCCAGCTTCTGCTGTTTACTATAACCAGAGATCCAAAATTGAACCGGATTTTATCACGCTTCTTACTAGAGTTCAATCGAGGCCTTTGAGATGTTTCGGTCGTTTACACTGGCTAAAATATAAAAGATTGCATGGTTCATTTTCTAATTAATTCTTGTTGAAATAGATAATACTTGCGAAGCGAATGGAGGACGTGTTGGAACATGCCTTTGAAGGTGGTTGCCCATGGAGACAGCATTCTAAATTATGACAAGGCTTGCAATCTAAGAAGTATCTTGTGATTAAACACTTCCAATTGTCGCCCAGACATTTTGCGAAGACAGAACGATGACTTCTTTTGTCCGAGATCAAGCATACAGCTGGCCATTAAACCCATTAAACTTTTCAACACTTTAATTTCCAGATATTTCAAATGTGTCTTGTAACATTACCATGAAATTGCTATGTATTATTCTTTTCTCTCAGCAAGCTGTATTTGCAGGAATATTAGAGCATCTTTTTCCATCATACGAAACCCTGTCCCTGTTGTATTATTCTTCCCTCAGCAAGCTGTATTTGCAGTAGTATATACTGCATCCTTTTTCCTTTCACTGTCTATGTTGAAATAAGTAGAAAATTCTTTATATTCCGATTCCTTAATCCTCTGGTTATAATGGGATAATCTGCTGTGGATTAACCCATTTGTTCCTCTTCTAAAGGCTCATTCGGCAACTCTTTTGAAAAGTCAAAAGTTGCTCCTGGAATTAAGAAGCTGATTTTGGATCTGTTTGAATTATGAGGAAATTACAGAAATCCGGGGGTTTGAAGATTGGAATTCAAAA
>CAIGRT010143720.1:0-12632 GCA_903798405.1 Fraxinus platypoda
TATTGTGCTATCCAGGTTATTTGATTAATCAGATCTTTTATTGCTATTTGGCGTATAATCTCAACTTAGATTGTCAGCATTTAAAAGCTTCATGCCCAAATATAAAATCTGTTTCCTTTAACTTGTAATAGGATACTGTAAGAGCTAGTAGAGGATGCGGCCTTCTATTATCTCTTATGTGTCCTGGTGCACTAAAACACTGCAGACCTTTTTATTTAGATTCTGTAATGAAAATTTAGACATTTGTAACTAACATTTATTCTTGTTCGCAGCACTGAAATGGTTTATATTAGTAATTTTTTTTTTTTTTTTTGATATTAGTAATTTTAATATGCTTTGACTTGAAACAATTGCATTTTAGAATCTGAATATTCTAAATTCCAGCAAACCAATTAATTGAATTGTGGTCAAAACAAGTACCTCTTCTATGAAGAAAGTTTTATCTAGATGGAGCTTTAAATCGAAAGATCAGTCTAATCTTAAGGAGATGCTTCTTCTCATGGAGTCATGGGTATATCACATTCAATTTTTCATTGTAGGTACTATTTTCTATATATAACTGTTGTTACTATCATATTTAAGAGTCATTGCCCTTTTCATTTTACTCAAGCAGATTGAGTTCAAGATTTTACTGTGTCCAAACACACTGTCTCAGAGCTGTCCACAGATGTGTTCAAACTGTACTTATTTATGTACATTCTCTGGATAATGTCTATTCCTGAAGCAGAAGAGTTGATTTTTCTAATTTGTTTTTATTATGTTCAGGGCTTTGTGGAGGACCAGTTCGGCTTGGGGCTCATTGCACGGGCTGTTGAAGAAGGAATTTCTGTAATAAAACCTTTGGGAATTATGATCTTTAATATGGGGGGTCGCCCAGGACAAGCTGTATGTGAACGCTTGTTTGAGCGGCGTGGTCTCCGTATTAACAAGCTTTGGCAGACTAAGATTCTTCAGGTTGCCACAGTAACTTCAGCACAATATTTATATCTGTAAAAGTGCTGACATTTAGATTGCTCTTGTTGCAGGCCGCTGACACAGATATTTCAGCTTTAGTTGAAATTGAAAAGAACAGTCGACATCGTTTTGAGTTTTTCATGGGGCTTGTTGGCGACCAGCCAATTTGTGCCCGAACAGCGTGGGCTTATGCCAAAGCTGGAGGTCGTATTTCTCATGCTCTATCGGTATACAGTTGTCAACTTCGTCAACCTAACCAGGTACGATATATTAATGCATGTTTAGGTGCACATAGAATATCACGAGCGTGATGATAACATTCAGTCGGGAAAATGTGCATAATACTCAGTAACTGCTCTGGCAGGTAAAGAAGATTTTTGAATTTCTCGGAAATGGATTCCATGATATCAGCAGCTCCCTAGATTTGTCCTTTGAAGATGATTCTTTTGCTGATGAAAAGATTCCATTCCTTGCTTATCTCACTAATGTTTTAAAAGAGATTTCATTTTTCCCCTATGAACAACCTGCTGGAAGCAGACGATTCCGCAGTCTCGTCTCTGCCTTTATGAGAACATATCACCGTATTCCTCTAACTGCAGATGTAAGGAAACTACTGTATCTCTTAGTTGTAGGATAATATTCCCTTTACTGTCATGCAAGTTACATAAATAGATTGTTGCCGTTTTATTTGTTCAAGATTTATGCAGCTTTTTCTGAACTCTATATTGAAACATCTCCGAAACTGGTAGTTTAGACTCATTTACATGGCATGCATCTACCAGGAATAGCGATAACTCTATAATTTGCGTGCGCATGGTTGGCTTCAAGCTGAGAAAATGCAAAATTCTGCCTGCTAAAAATGAACAGGTTGCTTGAAAAAAAAATTGATAGTCAACAAAACATCTGATTAGCATAGTTACCCATTTTTTCCAGTGATGGTACATTCTTTTACCTGCCATTGTCTGGTGCTCTGCAATTTTTGTAATGTGAAAATAAAATGGCTCAACTTAAAAATAGATATGAACGTTCCCGATTTTTGAAGATCTACTACCCTGGCGCCTTTTTGATTTCTGTAATCAGAAGCTACTCTTGTCAAAAGGAGAGGAAAAGGATATCTTCAGCTATCTCAACTTGCAAGGTAGTGGCAGTGAGTGTAGCTATCGTGTAGATCAAGTTGAACATCTGATAGTTGCAACCTCAGAACCTTAAACTAAATCATTTTACTGGGAGGGAAGGGGGCTGAGTCGACTGACCATAGGGACTCTGTGGTTGGGGTTTGAGTTGGAGAGAGTCACAAATACATGGCTCGTGTCTCTTCTTAGAAAAATGATTGATGAATGCATGCTTATGTTGAAAGGCAGGAACTCCACGGCTATTGTATTTAAGATGCTTTTTGATCATTTTTCTGACATACAGTTGTTATTTAAAGATCTTCAAGTTGGCTTAAGCTGGCCGATCTTTTCTACATGAAACTAAATGAGTTGGGCATACCCACCTCACTGCTATGCAATGCGAACTGCTTTATCATTGATGCATCTTTTGGAATTGACTACCTACCCACCACACCAAAACAAAAGGAAAAAAAAATAAAAAAATCCCTCCACTTCGGCATTTAATCAGATGTATCATGTTCTCTATTTTTAAGTTCTATTTATCAGCATATCTGATTTCATACTCCATTTTTTCATTATGGCTAGAACATTGTTGTATTTCCTTCAAGGACCGTAGCAATTGAGAGTGCCCTACGCTTGTTATCACCGCGACTTGCCATTGTTGATGAACAATTGACCCGGAATCTACCTAGGCAATGGTTAACATCACTAAGCATTGAGGTACGGTGATTGGATATGCAATCTCTTATTTCTTTTGTTTTTCATTTTACTCTATTTTATAATTTCTTACAAGTTACATCAAGAAGTCATCTTCTATACTTCTGAGAGTTTGCTTACATCTGAATAAAGATTTGTGGCAGCATCTGAAAGTCACATCAAAAAGTAAAACAAAAACATTATTTAGTAGTAACTAAAGTAGAAAAAAAAAAAAAAAAGCGTCAAATTGCACTCTCCTCTGAGGAGGAGGTTCGTGACAATTTTCTCCACGACAAAAGTAAAAGGTTGATGAAGATTTATCTAGTAATGCAGACGTGCATTGCTGAAATTTAATAATTGATTCCACCAGTGAAGAATTCTTTCCTTTCCCTTCTCCTTTCCATAAAATCTTTTGTTTTCAAACTTTGAACTTAAAATCTCTACTCAGAAGAGATTATGCGTTATGTGAAACCTTATTACTGATAATGTTAACATTGGGGAATGCACCCTAGGTCCATTTTGGGGGGAAACATACTTTGCGTTGAATCAGACATGATCCTGTCCATTTTGCTTACTACAGTGTTCGAAATGGATATATTGACGTTCATACTGAAATCCACCATATATTCCTGATGTCAGCATCGTATGAAATTTCATCATTTTAATATGAAATATGTTCTATGGCAAGAATGTTGAAAATTCCATTTCAATTCTGGGTGTTTCCTAGTGCAAATTCTTCTTTTGATATGTTTTAAATTTGTCTTCCTTTGCAGAGGACAGAAGCTGCAAAAACTTTAGAGGAAGATATCACTGTTATCGAAGCCCCACGCCAATCAGATTTGATGGTAGAGTTGATTAAGAAGTTGAAGCCACAGGTGGTGGTATCTGGGATAGCTCAATTTGAGTCTATCACTAGCGCAGCATTTGAGCATCTTTTGGATACCACCAAAGAGATTGGATGTCGTTTGTTTTTAGATATATCTGATCATTTCGAGCTATCTAGCCTCCCTAATTCTAATGGAGTCCTTAAATATCTCGCTGGAACTCCTCTTCCCTCACATGCAGCAATTGTTTGTGGCTTACTGAAAAATCAGGTATTTTTCTTCTAAGCATCTTTTAACGGGATTTATTTTGTCTCTGTCAGTGATATTTGCTATTCACTAGTCATTGATTTAGTTCTTAACTTGTATGCTCATCCAATGCCTGTTACCATTTTTCTCTGTCCAGGTTTATTCAGATTTGGAAGTAGCTTTTGTTATATCAGAAGAGGCAACAATGTTTAAAGCATTGTCTAAGACTGTGGAACTTTTACAAGGAAATACTGCAATAATCAGTCAGTATTACTATGGTTGTCTTTTCCACGAGCTTCTAGCTTTTCATCTTGCTGATCGACATCTACCTTCACAGGTTTGTATGTTTTTAAAATCACACACACTTATTATTCATATATGTTTGTCAATGTAATAAGATGTACAATTCATTATTTATTCAGCCATTGGGAGATCATGGCAGGGTAGAGCATATAAAATTTTGTTTGTGACTGTACTAAAAAAATGAGCTTTTCCATTCTGATGGTAAAGAATATCATCAGTGTATTTGGCATTCAGTTTAGGTTAAAGGGGAGAAACATGGGTCAATCCAGAGATTAAGTGGAAATAAATGATGGAAGACTATATCAATCACATTTCAGTATAATTGTCTTTAAATTTTGGATTTCCATGTCTATAATTCCTTCTGGCTAGGAGCTTTGCAAATTGCTGAATCATGGTCCTTCATGCAAAATTTGTTTCTTGTGTTCATATAGCTGAGAGTTCACAAATACTGTTGATCAAGCATCTTAAGTTTCCAATAAAACAAGATGCAGGTTTTTGCAGATGAATTGATATTCATTAAATTTTTCATGACCTTTGCTTTCTATGCTCCTTGCGTATGGTATCTACCGCTCTTATAATGAAAATTTGGATTTATGAAAAAAAAAAGGTTCTATAAAACCTTTTCTGGATAATCTTATGGATTGCTTGATTCTTTGCTCTTGTCATCAGAGAGTAGATGAGAAGGCAAAAACTAGTGAGGCAATTGGTTTTTCTAGTTCTGCCATCTCAGTCCTGGATCAGGCTGAGTTATCAATTAATGAAACCAATGAATCTTCCCTGATTCATATGGATGTAGATCAAAGCTTTTTGCCCATAACAACACCAGTTAAGGCTGCCATCTTCGAGAGTTTTGCAAGGCAGAATATTGCGGAGCCCGAAACTGATGTCACGAGCGGGATCAAACAATTGATTCACAGTAGTTATGGGTTTGCGTCTAATGGCAATACGGAACTCATATATGCAGACTGTCCGGTGGCATTGTTCAATAAGTTGGTACTCTGTTGTATTCAAGAGGGGGGGACTTTTTGCTTCCCAACTGGTTCAAATGGGAATTATGTGTCTGCTGCAAAATTTTTAAAAGCAAAGATTATCAACGTCCAAACCAATCCAGAAGTCGGATTTAAGTTGACAGAGAAAACACTTGCAAGTTCGTTGGAAAATATCCATAAACCGTGGGTCTACATTTCTGGTCCAACTGTCAGTCCAACCGGTTTGGTTTACAGCAACGAAGAGATGAAGACTTTATTGACCGTATGTGCAAAGTTTGGGGCAAGAGTTGTACTAGATACCTCATTCTCGGGGGTGGAATTTAACTCCAAGGGTCAGGATGGCTGGGATCTAGGTGCTACTTTGGAGAAACTTTCTTCTAACAACCCGGATTTTTGTGCGTCTCTGCTTGGGGGATTATTCTTTAAGATGCTTACTGGCGGGATCAAATTTGGATTTCTTCTTCTAAACCAGCCTTCTCTGGTGGATGCATTCCATGGCTTAGGAGGGTTAAGTAAACCTCACAGTACTATTAAATATACACTGAAGAAATTATTGGATCTTCAAGAGGGGAAATCCGAGGATTTAATGAATGCTATTGCAGAGAAGAAAGAACTTCTGGGAAGTAGATATAAACAGTTGAAAGAGGTATGTCTTGAATTTAAGAAACGGAATTCATTTGTTGGAAACTCTATTTCTTTGTTAAGAAATACTAGCTTTTAATTGGAGACTTACATCCTTCTTTTTCTTTTATCAAAACCATATTTTTAAATCCTATTATGCTGGGACTTGTGCATTCAGTAATCATCTCCAATCGGGCATTGTTAAATAACTGAAAACCACGGCACGTTAGTCTTGAGCTCATTTTAAAAATCCACGTTTCAGTTACTTGACATCGAAAGGGCATCTTTATTTACTGCTTGTGACCTTGATTTAACTGTTAGCACGTTGGCTTGCTTTAAAAAGTAAGTGTTCATTTTTAGTGACTTTTGTTTAACTTACTTTTTACTTACCTTCTAAGTAAAAGAAAGTTACTTTTTAAAAAATTAAAAGTAACTCTTTTCTTAATGTCAAAATAAATAATTTATCTTACAACTTTGACCAATAAAAAAGTTATTTACTTTAAAACTTACTTGTTTAGTTACAAGTAAATTACTTATGAGTAGACTTTTTAAGTTTAGCCAAACATGCTCTTCTAATTATTTATCTTAACTTGTGGTGCCAAATTATTTCTCCGACATATGACATAATTAATGCTCCAATATTGTGATTCCATCGTCACTTCTTACGTGACATCATCTAATGCACATTCTTGTGATGTATGTACACAACAGACACTCGAAAAGTGTGGTTGGGAGGTGCTCGAAGCTCAAGCTGGAGTGTCAATTGTAGCAAAACCATCTGCTTATCTTGGGAAGAATGTTAAGATCAAGAATGGCACCAGTACTCAGGAAATCAAGCTTGACGATTCAAATATCAGGGAAGCCATGCTCCTGAGTACTGGTTTATGCATTAACAGTGCTGTGTGGACTGGAATTCCCGGTTACTGTAGATTCACAATTGCATTGGAAGAAAGTGATTTCAAACGTGCATTAGACTGCATCACTAAGTTCAAGAGCATTATCGCTAATTGAAATATTGTTGCCACCTGATTCCCATTGTTTTTCACAACTTTGATGTTGTGAAATAATTTTTTCATTGAACTGCTACATCTTACTGAAAAAAAAAATTGCTGGTTTTTCTTCATTCACACTCGTGCATTCTATTAACAGTTTGTCGCTTGGTTTGGCTTTTTTCTGCCTTTCGAATTTGAAACTTCTTAAAGAATATGTTTATTTTATATACTGATGATGGTGTGTTGTTCTTGATCCCTTTCTATTTGAGTCAATTAGTGATGAGATTTGTCCTATGTTAGGGCTATTGACTAATAGAGATGGCAAAAAAAATCGCCCCCGCCCTGCCCCGACGGTGATTCGGGGCGAAAAAAACCGCCCCGAACGGGTTGACGGGGCGGGGCGGGGCGAGGAGGGGCGCCCCTTCTCAGGTCTCGGGGCGGGGCTGAGATGCCCCGCCCCGTGAACCATAAAAAAAAAAAAGTATCCATGCTAGAATACATGATGAACAAATATTTTTTTGAAGTAGAGTTATATATTTATGTTCTTAAATTTGATGAACAAATATTTTTTGGAAGTAGAGTTATCTTTTTCCTTAACCGTATAATTGGAAATTTTTTAGGGAAAAAAAAAATTATAAAAAAAATAAACGGGGCAGGGAAACGGTCCTGTAGCTCGCCCCGCGCCCCGTCCCGCCCCGTCTAAGGCGGGGCGGGGTGAAGCTTGGGAGTGGCGGGGCGGGGTAGGGGCGCCCCGACCCGTTGTCATCCCTACTGACTAATGGTAATTCTGAACTCTTGACGCCCTCATGAGGTAGATATAGAAATTCGTAATATTCAATCTTGAATTTGTAGTAATAAAAAGAATTATTATTATTATTATTATTATTTTTTTTTTTTTGGAAAATGCTATATGTACGGGGGATATGTACATATCCCCTTAAAGGCGGTGTCGACAGATGCACGCCACGCGTGCATATATCATGCTATATACATATGGCATCTCTCTCTCTCTCTCACACATTCAGAGTTTGTAAGAGTTGACCAATCCAAACATGCGCACTGGTGCCCTACATCTGATCCATATTTGATATGGTGTTTCCACCAGACGACTCTTTCAATATCCAGAAAGATTCTCGAGCAAACCCCCTGACAATCACTAAATGAGCCGACACCCTCGATGTCCTTGCTTAGGCCCGGACCGATTGGAAGGAAACTCCCACACAGTCCACGTAATCTCCCTTGACATTCCCGGAACGAAGAAAGAGGACGTCAGCATAGCAATTGAGGAGAGCTTGACTAACTCCATTGGTTTTGATAAAAATCAAAATTTTAGTAGAATTTAATAAAAATGATGAACTGTATGGTTGAAAAATTGATAAAAGTTGTCAATCTCATTGTGTGGTTGGAAATGATTTTTGAATGAGTTTTAAGAAATTGAAGTCAAATGAGATTTTATTATTGTTTATGTATTGCTTTTGTAAAAAAAATATTTTTATCAGTATCTGACAAATTTAAAATATGTTTTCTATTTTTTTTCCTTTCCCTATATTCCATTTAATCGTTATTATTTATATTCATTCAGATTACTTTTTATTAATAATTTATTTTATAATTAAATTATGCCGTTGTTTGAGAAACATTAAAAAAAAAATTGGAAAAAATAAGTTTTGGGATAGTGATTTTTTAAATTAAATACCCGAACAGATACCTGAATCAAGAACCGACAGATTTGGTTCGATTCTCAATTCTAGACCAAAAACCGAATAAAAATCGAATCTTCCAAATTTTTTTAATGGAAATTACACCCAACCAAAATTTTTAAGATTTAACTTAAAAAATCAGATCTGAAGTTTATTTATACGAAAAATCAGATCATAATTAAAATTTTAATAATAATAATAATAATAATATTATTATTATTATTATTATTATTATTATTATAAAATTAGTTTAATTTACATACCCGACCCGACCCTATCCTCACCATTAACCTATCAAACCCAATTTTCACTCTCCCTCCCTCCCTCATACCGGAGGAGAGGAGGCAGTATCGAAGTCACGCCGAAAGCTTTTCATGGTGGAGGACAGCTTCATTGAGGACGTTAGCGTATGACGTGGAAGATTAGCAAGAGGCGGCGCTGGCGCCGACACAGGGTGCTGATGAAGATGAAAACTAAGCTTGTGAGGAATAAATCGAACGCTCAAAGAGCTCTTGGTGAATTGGAGATTCATTAGCAAAAACATTGGCGAGTTGGACTCCGGTGTGCTGTGGAAACAAATCGAAGCTCGATGTCGGAATCGAAGGAGTCTACAGTGACTGTGTTTGATACACTGGCACGGCGTTGGAGGCAAAAGACAGTGAGGATAACCAAGGCAGAGTAGCATGACTATTGGCTGCAAATATCGAACCAGAGATTCAATGCACGTCTACAAATTTATGTTTAGGTCGTCGTCGTGGTGTGGTGGCAAGACCTTGGTTGTTGATGGTGTTGGAATGGTGATGGAGGTGCTATGGTAGCAGAGGCACTTCGCGCAATAAATGGTGGTAGCGATGGTTTACATGTTTTGGCGGTGGTTTCGTTGGTGGCGTGGTGGCGGTAGAGGTGGGTATTGTTGGATCAATGGTGGATCTAACAGTAGTGTTGTTGGATATGTTGGTGGCAGTAGCTTTGTTAGATCTGGTGGTGGCGGTGGTTTTTGTTGATACAAGTGGTTGTGGTGGTGATTATTGTTGATACAGGCGGTGATGAGAGTGTTCGACGATAGATTTGGGAATTTTTTTGGTGGAGTTATGGTTGTGGAGTGGGAGGCTGGTAGCGATGGTAGTGATGTTGGCTACGATATTTGAGATGATGGTTTTGCTGCCGGGAGGTGGCTGTGGTGGTTCTGGTAGCAGTGATTTCAACAGCGATGTGGCCGGTGGCAGTGGTGAGATGGTGGTCACAAATAATTTGGATGATTGCGACCAATAAATTGGTTAATGTGTGATCAATAAACAATATGTGACCAATAAAATAGATAAATTGAGATCAATAAATAATGTGTGACCTAAAAAATTATTAATTTGTGACCAATAATTTGATAATTTTTTACCTAAACATAATTTGTGACCAATTAATTTGATATTTTGTGATCATGAAATAAGTTGCGATCTATAAAATTTATGATTTGTGATCAAGGAATAATACGTGAACTATTAATTTAATAAATTTGTGACCGTGAAATAATTTGTTACCTATGATTTTTTTAATTGTGATCGATAAATCATTTGTAACCAATTAATTCGATAATTTGTAATCAACCGTATAGAATCGTGACCTTATATGTATTTTATAAAGTATATTTTTATTAATTATTTCAAATATATATTTTAATAAATATCTTATTTTTGAAATTTTAAACATTTTATATTAATTTTGAAATGAGTTATAGTTAAACTCCTAGTTATGCATTTTTCGCCTTTTTTTAATTTGAAATAAGTTAAATTTTTTTTTCTAACGAGTGGAAAGAAAATGAATCTCAGGGAATTGAATTGCCTAGAACTTGTTTTATTGAGAATTGTCAATTAATTGTGTTTAATTGGTATAATTTTTCACCTGAAAAATATTGAAATTTTGGATCTTTTGGTGTTCGTTTGACTTTATTTTTCATGAAAATTGTCCATTAAAGGGATAGAATTTGTTACAATTGAGGATAAAATTTATTTCCATTGCCACAAAAANAAAGCTTTTCCCACCAAACCCATGAGAAAAACTTTTCCTCAAAAATAAAAAAAATGTGGAAAATTAATTCCATAAAAAATTTAGTTAATCAATCATGCAAAAATATAGAAATGAAATTTAATTTCCATCTTCCATGGAAAAGAAAGCCAAATTAAATAGGGCCTAAGTAAATTTGCCAACTAATTAATTTAACTTAAACTAAAAATATGATTTTCTTATTTCTAATTTTCAGCTCGAGCCTAACTTAATCAAATTAACTTAAATTTTACAAAAAAAAAATCTATTATTCTATCGTAGTACCATTTTTGCCATTCTAAAAAATTGAATTAGAAGCTCGGTTATGCCTCTCTTCATTATCATAAGCTCGCCATCTTCCCTTTCGTGTGATTTCAACAGTCAAATTTATGAAAAAACTCAATAAAAGAGGCACAAAAGATATCATGAAATTTGATTAAGTTATTTTGTAAGAACTAAAATTGAACGTGCTATTAGTTGAATTACTGTAGTATTGTTGAAAATATTGAAAAAAATTATTATCGTACGAAATTCGAGAACTGAATGGAACCGAACTTGAACAGTTTCATAATTAGATTTGGACTTAACAGTTCCACTTACTAAATACCCAAAAAATTGGGCTCGATTCTAAATCAACTGAACTGGACCATGTCCAATCCCATTTGTAGAGAATGTGGGTTGAAAGAAGGAAAAATTTTAAATGAGAAAAAAATCATAAATAAGATGTTAAAGTAATACTCATTTCAAAACTAAGAACAAATGTTTTAAATTTAAAAAATCAGATACTAATTAAAATATATTTATGATTTAATTAATTAATAATTATATATTTAATTAAATTAAATATATAAGGTCACAAATCTATATAATTTGGTCACAAATTAACGATTTAATTAGTCACATATTATATTTCGGTCACAAATTAGAAATTTTATATGTCACAAATTATTTTATTCACAATTCAGAAAATTTGTAAGTCACAAATTGCCAAATTATCGGTCACAGATTTTTTTTTTTAGGTCACACATTATTTCTTGGTCACAATTTATCTTTTTCATTGGTTACATATTGTTTATTAATCACAAATTAATCAATTTAACGATCATAATCAACCAAATAATTTATAACCACAACTGACACTTGTGACCACCGCCGCACCACTCTCTCAAGCAGCACCGCCGCCACCTTCGCTGCCAGAACCACCACCACCACCACAAACAAATCAACACATCGCAGAAAAATACCACCACATTGTCACGCCGTTCCACCACCACCTCGACAGCCCTATCACCACCGCCGCCAAAACCACATCCACTATTCATCTACAGCCACGGCAACAACTCCCGTCCCCGAGCAACACTAATGCCACATAGCCTTGTCATCGCCACCAACACCACTTGCCCCGCAACCGTTAGCGACCACCACCTCACCATCATCAATAGCGCCAAATCCACCCCTCACCAGCACCGGATCCACCACCAATAATGCCAGATCTACATGTACCACCGCCAACAAAAAATCACCCAAAAAACTCTGGTCACGTTGCGCACTAGATCGCTACCCAAAACTCCGACCCAATTTTCCTTAGATCCGACACCATATCGAGATCCAAAACTCAGCTCACGTTGCGCAGCGACGAAATTGCAAGAAATCGAACTCATTGTGAAATCATATCCTTCCGCTGCTGCTATGAAATCGACAAAACCTCTTAAAGTATTCTGTCAAACTTGTGGATGAAGTATTCTGTAGCGTCGCCACGTCGGAGCTGCGCTGAAATGAAGGGAGAGAGCTAGTGAACGAAGCCAGTAGAGAAAGGATAGAAAGAGGCTGGGAAATGGAGAATGGAGATACAGGTATAGAGAGAAAGAAGATATCCAATTAATTTATAATATTTTATTAATATTAAAAATTTGAATTAACATCTGATTTTTGTAAAAACAAACTTTAAATTTGATTTTTGAAATTTGATTTTAAAAAATCCGATTTTATGTAATTTTCTCATTTTAAATTTACGTATAAAATATTTTATCGTTCGACCGTAGGGTTAAAAATGAGTTAAAAAAAATGAATTTTAAGAAAATGGATGACAAACGGTGCCAACATGCTTTATATATTAATCAACCCCACGGCTCCACGGGGTACTTGTGAAAATGACCTA
>CAIGRT010143740.1:0-18064 GCA_903798405.1 Fraxinus platypoda
GAGACGGGAGGAAGGAAGGTTATGGGTTAATAGTTTTAGGGTTTGAGATAGATATAAATTAATTTATTGTAAAAAAAAAATTAAATTTTTTTTTTTTAATTATTAATTAAAACCTGATTTTTGAAAAGTGGAACTTGAATCAGGATTTATGAAAATGGATATCTAAAAGCAGGTGTAGGTGTAATTTCCTCTTAAAAAATTAGACAAATCTATTTAACTTCTACCTTTTTAACAAATTAGCCGATTATAAAAAAAAAATTGTTAAATCAGATATTTGGAATTCAATTCATTAATATATATATATATATATATATATATATATATATTGCATTTCTAATATGATTCTCAAATTATGGTAATTTAAACAATATTTTTTATCTTAAAATAGAGTGAGTGAATCGTTGATTTGATTTGTACTAAGAAAAAGTAATGATTATATTTCCATTTAAACGGGTCGGAGGTCATAAATTCGTGCTCGCAACTCTACAATGTAGAAGGAATTCGCCTCATGCGAACCATAATTGTACGTCGCTAAAAATCCTATCAAATATCACACCGTTCATGTTTGACAACCATTTACTTCTACATGAACAATGTCACAAAAAGTTGTCGTAATTCTAAGAGAGAGTTGTAGCTGGAGTCACGATTATTTGATAATCTCACATGAACTCATGCATGTGAATTGGTCGCAATTAAATGATATAGAATAAGTCAGAATCACAATTGCTTTTCGTCAAACAATCCATCCAAAATCATAAAGTTGACATATGATCACAAGGTAGTAGGAGTCTAATGTCCCACAATAGAAGTAAAAAAATACATTCAACGTTTCTTCTAGCTACTGTAATATCTATACATAGTTTTTAGAGATTTCAAGTACTGATGTCGTTGACCTTTATTTTTCGAAAGAGAGTTTGCTATTTTGTAGGATTAAATATAAAAAAAGAAATTGTTTTCATATTTCTATCGAGTAGTTCTCATATGAATCTTCCAATCTAGGAACCTACCAAATTGGTTCTAATACACAATATTCTATAAAATATGTTTTTTTTTGTAGTGACATGATTTTTGTAATTTTGTGAAATGTTTCTCATTTCTCAAAATGCAACGTTTAATATAGAGTTATTACTTTTTTTCCTAATAAATATGTATCCATTTCATTATAGTTCAATATCTTATATCGTGCACGGACATTATTATAATAAAAATATTGTCTTAAATATATTTAACACGAGTCTTATGATTAGATCAACCATAATTACAAATCTGTATAATATATTATGTCCCTATATGGTATAGATTGAAATCAGATTTTTAGTAAATTTTGATAAAAGTTGATAAAATGTGTGGTTGAAAAATTGTAGACCCTATGAATTGTGTGATTAAAATTAATCGTTGACTTTGACTCGAGATTAAAATCAGATTTTAATCTGAACCAAGCAGGGGCTGTAACATGTGTTCATTTGGAAAAAAAAAAAAAGTGGACTGACAAAGACTATTAGAAATGAAATATAAGAGAGGTTGAAGGGAGGAGTTTCAAAAAGTTGAAATTTGCACAAGGAAATAATATAGAAAATGTGATACACGACACGCTATGATGCAAGAAAAAACCCGTCTCTACAGTAAAGACTAGCGAGAGAAAATGTATGGATGTAAAAAGTTAAAATTTATGATTTCAAGTATGCTTATGGATGCATTGGCATGCACGAATATTTCGCGAGAAGAATTAACATTATAAAACGTAATAATCAAATATCATCTTCACATAATTAGTCAATTTAAGCAACACATTTATACATTTAATAATATAACGTACGCATGAAGACAATTGAATGTTTATTTACTTGAAGTCTTCAGAAGTTTAGTTTTATGACGGCAAGTAAAGATGTCCTTAGTCACCTACTACTCAACGTGCTAGTTCGTTAAGAAAACTTCTCCAAACTTATCATTTGATGTTATCTTATCTTGGATACTATAGCATTTATCAACTACTGAAAAGAAGTGGCCAATAAGCTATATCAATGCATTTTAAATTCACACAAATGAAGAGAGTACTTCAAATTTTAAGTACATTTTAAACTCACATAATTGAAGAAAATAGTTTAAATTTTACATGTTTTGAAATTAATTTGCGTGACCATGATTTCACTATAATGATATGCAGAATCACACTAATGTACTTACAGCTCAAATTCAAAACAAGAAATTATTACTTAGTATATACACATACTAACAACGTCATTTATTTATTTAACAGTTTTTCGAAATAAATTATTGATTTTTTCATATAATAAAATAGATACACCAAAAAGAGAACTAGAATTTGACCTCACTAGATTTATTCAAACTTCATATATGCGAGAAATAAATCGACAAATAATATTATATAATCATATATAAATACACAACACATAGTATGAAATGATAAAATAGACTTAATAATGGCTAATGATGACATGAAATCATTATTGAAATTACAAAGCAATAAAATTAAAATCTTAATACCTTAAAACAAAGATGCAGCTTTGAAAATGTTATGTAATTAAACACCAAATCTTTCCCTATAAATTTATTTAACCTTAAACATGATTGATTAGGTTACAACATATCCATTATTAAATATCTAGTTATTATTTTTAATTATCTTACACAAAAACGTGCTTAACAAATAATAATTAAATTAATAGACACGTTAATTGCAAGGGCGCCCAAAGAACATTAAATTGTAAATTCAATGGAATTATATGTATCTTAAATTTAGAACTACTAGGCACATCGGCCGTCGACACGTCCAAAGTACATTCCACTGCATCAACTTAGTTAGTCACTACAACGATAATTATAATAATTTAATAGTAAATGTAACATAAATGCAACTAATCTAGATAGACATGATATTAACAAGAAATAGGTACTCAGCCCCCTTATGGAAAAATTCTACTGAATGAAAAATAGCACATTATTCCTTTGAATATGCTACAAAAATAGTCTCATTAAAATTACTGTCGAAAAAATTCAATGAAATAAAATCTTGGTCAAGAAAAATTAGTACAACACATGTTTACTCCCTTCACGATAATATCACATGAACTATACATTTTAGGCATATTAAATTACATTTATTTGATGCCATTGAATTTTATGCATTATCAAGCTAACAATATATAGACTTGTGATTGCATCCACCACGTATGAGTTTTTACGAAATTCATTATTTTAAGAATCGTGCATTACATGTTACGACTTTATTTATTTATTTTTTCATATAAGTATACACTTTTATGCATTGGGGCTAGTGGTTCACAAAAATCAGATTTCTCTAATAAGTTCAATTTTGGATGGATTGCGTTTTTTATTTAGTCAATTATTTTTACGTTGATATTCTTCAACGAACCTCTTTCAATATCATCACTATACGTAGTGCTGCATTATGTACAAAAATGTAGTCAATAACTTTTTTGTTTCGATTTCATATCTTTTTGCATAACATAACTTATTGAGATGTCTCAATTTTTAGTATTTTAGGTATCCGAATCTCTTCTATGATTTTACAATTTGTTATGTCTAATATAAACATACGTTAGGGCTTGCCAATAATTGGGGTTTTCCTCCCATTGTCACCATTTTTCACTAGGATTTCTTTAGGTTTTGGTAGGTTTTTTTTACAAGAATTAAAGCAACTTTTTATAAAACACAAACTGAAAAGGGAAGTGTTACTATAAATCTTTTATCAAGAGTATATGCTTATTCAATAAGATTATATTAACTATTTGCTCCATTTTCTTTTGAATTTTTTCTTGGAATCGAATATCATAACATTTCCCGCCTGCAATGGATTTATCAAATACAATGTTAATCAATTGTTTTCTTCGACATTAATTCGAGTTGGAGCATTTAAAGATGGTGTGTGAGATATTGTAATCTCTATAATTAATAAACGCATCTAAATAGATAATTTGCCGAACTTCTAGTTCGAATTGTCTTGTGAAATGATCTATACAATATAATTATGCATTATTTTTATTATTTCCAACTGCATGGTTCATCCCTTTAATACTGACAATTAGCAACCTGCAATGTAAGAGATCACCCTTCAAGTATGATCATGAATCTAGGTACAACATATATTAGCATTATTTATTGAAGATCCATCTTTGTGCACCGTAGTAGATAATTCACACATATACTATACAATAAAAAAATAGGAGATATGTATTATTAGCATTATTTATTGAAGTTGGCATGATGAGCACACATATTGCTGCATGTTAAATACCATTTCCTAAGCAGAAATGGAATCATTTTGTACAACCCATAGTAATGTTTAGTATTTTTCTGGATGCATTTAATAAAAGCGCTACTAAGCCATTGGCAATAAGATGTTCCACCATTATTCCAACTAATAGTCATCAAAAGTGTTAGGATGTAAACTTACTAATATTATTAAAACGAATTGTCTTAATTGTGTAATATGAAAAGTTCCGCACATAATTGAACAATTGAGCAAATAATCATGCGAGCATCAAGTCACGAGTGTACAATAATTACGTATGACACTATCTAGTGGATCTATCTATTAATACTCCTCATGTCCAAACATCTATCACTTTCCTTGTTGAGAGTATTTGTTAATTTTTTAGTTTTCTAATATACCCCAATTTAATGTTCCTTGTTATCAATAAATATGAGTTACTCCTATTTGAACCATTACTCAATGTAGGGATATATTAGAAAAAAATGTAAGAAAAAAATATTGTTCCAAGTTCCAACTACATTACTTCAAAATTTTTAAATCTGTGTGAAAATGGAAGCAAGCCTATTTTTATAGGATGAAAGGAGTATAATTAATTTGTAGATGGTCTACATGGAGGGTGAGTGGGTCCACAAAGTTCACCTTGAATTTCTTCAAGAAATATTGGGAATTTAGTCTCAACTTTAGCCGATAATCAATGATCAATTTGCCCTGAGAATAAGCAGTACATGAGAATTCAATATATTAAAGATGCTTCTGGTTCTTCAATAGATATACACACGTATTTTCAATAAACTTTTGCACCATTATGGATCCGAGATAGTCTAAATAGATCGTGCCAAATAATAAAAGTTGTGTATATGCTTCAACGGTAAGTATATTTGAAGAATACAAATCACAAAGTATATCTTTGGAACATATCGATTTTCTTTTTAGTTTTCATCATTATTTCATTTTTCCTTCTGAAAGTCGTGATAATTTAACTAAATGCTTGAAATTATGACAGTATCGAAATCTGTTTCGACCTACGTTAGTTCCATAATTGTTTGTAGCATTCATTCCACATAATGTAATAAAATCAATTGGGCATGATTTGTGACTAAACACCTAAAACTCGTTGTTCATCTACAATTAGGTTTTTAGAACATGAATCCAATAAGAAACAGTACAAATGAAGTAACATTTCCAATAAATATAAATCATGGCATATTTGATTTACATCCTATACCACCAATATCATTTTGCTTTTCTTTTATAAAAATCATTGACAAAATATGAATCTTTTCGCTAGATTAAATCTTAAGATATTCTTCAAGAACTATCATATTTCAGTCTCGTTCAATTTTAAAAAAAATGTTACAAAATGGGATTGAAGTCAGTTAGTCCATTTAGTCTAGCTTCATCATCTTCTTCATTTTTTTAAAAAATTTCTTCAAAAGGTTTCAAACTACTCAAATTATGTATCCCGATAGCTTTTAAATCAAAGAAACATGATTCGAGTCAAAGAGAGTGGCTTCAAACCTTGTACAAATAAGAAGAAGGCTTCTAGCATTTTATGGTATCATATTCTTAAAAAAATTATCGTATTGAAAGATTGAAACATAAAGGCCGTGTTTCTTTGAGAGCATCAACTTTATTCACATAAGTACAAACTTGTAGTTCTAAAATATTTAAATACTTAAGTTGAGTTTCTTCATAAACAATCAATATCATATATTCTCTTAGAATATTGAAACTCATGACATTGTACTTATTCGAGAGTATTAACACAATATTTTCTAAAATATTGATATGAGTGAAATTTGTTTTTTCAGAACAAAAATTCAACTTTTTCCTAAAAATATTAATATAAGAAATCTCACTACTTCCAAAATAATTGTACAATATTCTTCAAAAATATTGATCTACAATAATTGACAAATTTTCAAGAATAATGATACAATACTATTCAATAATATCAATACACAAAAAAAATTTGTTTCCTTATGAATAATGACATAATATTCCTCTACAATATTGTATGTACAATTCATACTTCTCGTAGAGTAATATAATATATTGGGCATGTTTGAGCTCCATTATTTTGTGTAAAGTACATTTTAGAATAGTAGATTGATGAAAAATGTGTAGTTAAAAATGAAGGAAAAGTTTTTGGGTTGTGAGTAATATTATTTTATTGAAAAAAATGTGGTTAAAAAGAAGAGAGAGAAAAATGTATTTTAAAAAAAAATAGAGATCAAACAAAGTCATTATATTAGTTCATCTTCTATGTGATAGTTACCTTCAGATATGCATTTCCACTATAATTATTTTCCTATTAATTTGAATGCATAATTATACAAGCACGATTAGTTTTCTTTATAATTTTTCAAATCAACAATTAAAATTTTAACACTATAATTAACCATTAACCACTCTACAATAAAAAAAAAAAAAAAAGACAAAAAACTATTATCAAAAATAGAAAAGTGCATAAAAGATTTATAAATGGATATGGACAGCGGACTATTCCAGTTTCCCCCTCTATCCGTCCCTGTGAAGCCATTATTGCAGAAAATTGTCATAGTGATGGAGAACTTTTACTTATTTTTGACTACGACTCCAAACCCGATGATGATTGAATTCTTGATACAGTTTACATTTTTCATATGTATCCCAATTGGGATTCGTTTTCAACATATATAACAGTTTCGGAAGGGTTGTGATAATGAGAAATAATACACATTATGGGATAACTAGTATTGGCCAGATTAGAATTGTTGTGTTTTTGATATCCAATAAATTCGAGCAATGATGTTAAACCGGTTTATTGTTGGATTATACTTCATATTCCTCGGCCGATGAATGAAGTGAAATATCGACACCACAATAGTCCGAACGAAACCCACAACCTTATTGGGCCATTTGAAGTAGCCTAATTTAATTAGGGTTGCTCATGGCCCGGCCCAAAGACCTTGGATGTCTTTACGTTTGTTAGCCCACTTATACCCTTTCTTATTGGGCCCTATTATTTGACCTAAAGCCCAAGTGAGTCCCAACCTATTTTAACCCCTTGCCCAACACTGTAGCCATTGTGTGAATTAAGGGTAGCCGTATTTGGGAGAGAAGAGAAACCGATTCCAGTTGCTTTGCGCCTTGGCTTTGTGCCATTATTTGGAGATCCACTTCTTCTTCCTCCTTCTCTAACCTTGGTGGTTGAACATTGGGGCTATCTTCTTCTTCTTCACACCAAGTCCTTTGTGGGCTGACTTTTACAGTTGGAGCAACCGATTTTCTTGGGTACATTGAGGGTGGGATTTAGGTTGTCTATTGTGGTGTTGTTTGGAGAAATTGAGCCCGGGAAAAAGGTTGATTGAAGCCTCAAATTCCAACAAGAATAGATATGTTTAATGGGATGGATAGAACACTTGATGCAGTGAGACATGTTCCAAATTTGAAAAGAAATTTTATCTCCTTGGGTACTCTTAATTCAAAAGGGCACAAGTACACTAGTGAAAGTAGTGTCCTCAAGCCCGTGTTTTGTTATATGTCATGCAGTATTATACAGAATATACATTCTTATATAATATAAGTTAGTTCTTTTTCATTGTAAAAACACAACACTCTTGGAAGATTAATAGAATTGTAAAAATATGTTTTCCAGGAAAAGTAATAATATATTTTGCATACAAATAATAAATAGACAGAGAATTAATATCCTTCTAAGTTTTTGAATGCATATATCATATTTTATTTAGGAACACTGTATATTCTTTAAAGCTATTAAAAATACTAATTTGTATTCAAATATGCATCGGATAGAAATATGTCAAAAGAACAAGATAAGTTTTGAAAAAGAAATTTTTATTGAAATCAAATATTGAAAATTACAATATTGAGAAAGATTGATAAAGAAAGATAAAATTACAAGAATTTCAAACTTTCTTGAGATGCAAAAAATAAGCTCTTGGCTAATTTTCGCTGTGCCTAAAACCTCAGAATGAGCTCCAATAAATAGCTGAGGTTTCGGACTTGAAATGAGAATTGAATTGAATACAAGAATCTTGAACAGTTGATTGATCGAACTTGTCTCCCATGTGTTGTCTGCCCACTTGTCTTCTTTTGAAAATTATTGTCCTTTATATATATATAACGGTTATGCTTCTTGAGAAACATTAACACTTTTATAAGAAATAAATTTTTATAAAGTTATTCTTCGGGACTAACACAATTTTTTTTTTCTCTAGAAGATTGATTTATAAAGTTTTGATTTATTCGGGAGACATTAAAACACTAGTTTATTTACAAATCTACGTCTTCAAGAGTACAAGCAAACCAATTACACTTATCTTTTTCTGAAATATATATCCACATGTAGAAAGACATTCCTTAAAACAACAAATCAATACTTTTCGTGAATAATGAAATATCTGAATATAGTTATGATTATCTAATAGCATTGACACATTTATCAGAAATAAATTTGTACAAAAATTCTCTTGGGACTAACAAAATATTCTTTTAGAATATTGATGTGTAAAATTATGGTTTATTAGGGAGATATTAAAATACTAATTTGTTTACAAATATACGTCTTCAATAGTACAAGCAAACCAATTATACTTTTCCTATTCCTACATTATTAAAAGAGGGAGTTTTGATGGCACTGTTCATAAGCCATTTGGCCATCTAAGCCGAGCCGAGTTGAGTGAGCCGTTTTAGCCGAACCATATAATTGTCTGATCTACTGCAATTCACGCAACAATTTCTTCTTTCGACATTCTCTCTCTCTCTCTGCCTCTTCACTCCATTTCACATGCAACAACCTGCTTTTCCCACACAACCCTAGACTTCTTCTTTCTCTTCTCTCTTTTCTATTTTTTTTCTCTCGAGATTCTCTGGTTTTTTGCGATGAATCCTCGGTATTGTGGTGATTATTGGTTTATTATTATTTGGTCATTTTTTCTTCATTACTATTGGCGTCTTGGCCAATGTCTGGGCACTAGAATTTGTCCCTTTGCGTTGCCGTTTTCTCCCCTGCTCGCTGTCTTCCTTGCGCAATCCGTTCGCTGCAGTTTCTTTGTGATTCTTGGATGTTTCTTTCATGGTTTTGAAGTGGGATTCTTGATCCAATTTGTGTGGAGTTGCTTCATGATTTCGAGGTTTTTTTATCTGAGCCCTAATACATCTACTATTGGTGCCAATCGTTTTAAATCAAGAGGGAAGTATTGATTTACGGGTAAATTTCACAAACAATCACTGAAATTACGTCAAAATCACAAAAATGTCACTGAAATTTAAAACTTTCACTAACGGTCACTGGAGTATCATCTGATTTCAGTAATGGTTACTGGAGGACCTTTTTCATTTTAATGGGAACTTATGGACCAAAATAGTTGAAGCTTGAATTTTGAGGACCTAAATCGCAAATCTAACAATAAAACCCCCCAAATTTTAGTAGTATTGCAGATGATCTTTTAACATCTAAATTTTCACACAACACAACCTGGGAACATTTATTTGCAGATGATCTTGAGGTTTAAAGCTAGGAGTTTTTTGTTAAAATCTTAGATAGTCATAGCATTCTTGATGAACCTGAATTGGAACATCTTCTTCGTGAATATATACTCTCAGGGCTAGTTGCAACAGGCGGCGGAGGTTTTCCGGGCTGCCGCTCTTGCCTTCCCATATTGGGCAAACGAAATTTTTCAAAATCTTGACGCTTCATTGATCCTGACTTTTTCATTTTCTTCTTCAAATCTTTTCCTCGATTCTTCCCATCCTGTTGCTGCAATTCATCACCATCAGCTTGGAATCCAATTCGAAGCTTGTTGATCACCTTTCTTTGCACCATCTTCAAAGGAAGAACCTGGAACTCGAAGTTTTCAGAAGATTTCTTGGCTTAATGATAGAGACTTCCAGCACTAAAAGAAAAGTGGGTTCTTTTCAGTTTTGTCTTATCAGAGGAAAAAATCATTTATTATTATTTTATTTTATTTTTGTAAACGGAGATTCCAAGTTTTGGTGTTACTTTTGGACGAAATGGGTGACTCTCTGATGAGAATTTGAACAAGGGTGTGTTTGATGGTGACTCCGTATTGATAAGAAATCTGGGCCCTTTATTAAGGAAATTTATATATATCATCTTATTTTTTATTGATTAAGGCATTGAATAATTAGTTATTTGTCATATCAAAAAAAAAAAAAAAAATTAGTTATTTGGATTTCTCATGTTGGTTTATGGTTATGGGATAACAGGTCAATGGAGGAACCATCATTTGTTCCAGTAAACAGAGATTCACGAGAATCCATTTGTAAAGGAGTTCAAATTTGGGGGGTTTATTGTTAGATTTGCGATTTAGGTCCTCAAGATTCAAGCTTCAACTATTTTGGTTCATAAGTTCCAATTAAAATGAAAAAACGGAGAAATTTCTTCTCGCCGCAAAACTTGCCCAAAAAATCTGAAAATTCAGTGACCGTTTGTGAAAGAAATTTAAACTTCAGTGACCGTTTCTGCAAGTTTTAAACTTCAGTGACCGTTTTGTGATTTTGACGTAATTTCAGTGACCGTTTGTGAAATTAACCCATTGATTTACATTTACAGTACTTTGAATTCAAGTTATTCAATTGTTTATACCTAATTTGTTGTGGTGTAATTACTTGAAGTTGCTGATTTAATGTATAGGTAAGTTATCTCCCATTTTCCCCGGCAAGGAGACACTGATTTAGGTAACTTCATAAATCTCCATAAATCTCGATCTGAGGTAACTTCGAAGCTTCGATTTAGGTTTTATTCAGATTTAGGCGGTCCGAACTTTGATTAATTTTTGGGATTTTATTTACAAATTAAGGCTGGAATCTTCATTTGGATCTCCAAACTCAAGCTCGTTCATCATTTTTGCTACTGCTTGTTGCTATATTTCGTTTTTTTTTCCTCCAATTAGGGTTCTCAAAAGTATCTACAGATTTTGAAATTGGTTCGGGATATATTGGAGAGTTTTTTCCTCTACCTAGGGACACAAACAACCACCTGAATTTTGATTCTCAGGTTTATACATTTCTTCATATCCTCTGCATGTGAATGTGTGTTATCCTTCCTCCGTTTTTATTTTTCATAATAACATAAAAGAAGGAATCTCAACAATTTCATCTCAAATCCTCTCTTCATTTCAATTTTTAGCTTTTATAATAATTTACGTTTGTGGGATTTTTATTGAAGAGTGATTTAAGAACCCCTCTTTTCCTAGCTCTGTTAGAGCAGCACAACATGGGCAATTGCGTGGGTTCCTTTGCAAGAATTGATGTCACTCTCAGCCCATCTGGTATTTTCATCTCCTTGGCTCACTATTTTGTTTTTGTTTTTGTTTTTTTTTTGAGTTAAAGTTTGTGAGTTTAATTCAATTTATTATAATTGTTAAAAAATTATTTCTTCTTGTAAAGATTGAATCTGATTAGCTTAAATTGTTTCAGGGTTTGAACTTTGCTCCCAAAGATAAAATTGTTGCAAAGGAAATCTCGACGGTACCTGGTTCTTAATTCTTAACACGAATTTTGGACGTAAAAATCATAAATTTTTGTTCCTCTTTTGTGTTCTGTATATTTGGTTTATAACTCCCCTTAATTCTTCTTCTTTTTCCTATCTTGATTATTTGGGTTTACGATTTTATTCAGCTGGGGAATTTCTTAACAGTCATCTTACCATGCATTTTTTTAATTGTGAAATTGAAGAGCTAATTATTTTAGTTGATTATTTCTTGTTTTTAGTTTGAGTGAAACAATAAAAATTACAACAATAATCGTTACTAATAACAAATATCAAACCCACATTTTTTCATGATTTGATTTTCAATTTCAGTTCTGATTATTTTGTTTCAAGTCAATGGAGGACTTCAATTAATTAACACTAAAGAGAAATTAATAAAAATCAATTGAAGTGGTTGAAGTTATGCTGGTGTCTAATAGTGTAAAAATTTCTCGAGAATATACTAATTTGTCTACGCGTTTTGGTCTTGACAAGGAATGGACTAAATAACCTCGAATGATGTTCTTTCTCAGGAGTAAATATATTTATATGTTATCATCAAGATTCAATCAATTGCTTCAAGTTTTTCAATTCAAGATCAAGAAGTCGTTTGTGAAATGATTGTATAAAATAAGTCAGGTGATGAATTAATGCTGTGACCTCATTATCACTTTTGTAAGTTTCAGAAGCTTAAAAATTTCCCAGAAGTTCTTTAGCTCCGTCCAGCATAAGCGTTCCCTCTCACAGTAGCAAAAGCAGTGCTCACTGCCTCCTACTCCAAGATCTGAAGCTGAAATTCTCTCATCCCCTAATGTTAAACCCTTCTCATTTAACGAGTTAAAGAATGCGCCCAGAAATTTTCGACCTGATAGTCTTTTTGGGGAAGGAGGATTTGGTTATATTTTCAAAGGATCGATTGACGAGAACACTCTTACTGCTGCAAAAGCCGGATCTGGACTGGTCATTGCTGTGAAGAAGTTGAAGCCTGAGGGTTTCCAAGGCCACAAGGAGTGGTTGGTATGTATTTTCTCCGTTTTGGTATGGCTTAAATTAATTAATCATAATTTTGCCGTGCCTGTTTTAACAACCAGCCAACGATTTGCAGACAAAATTCAATTATTTGGGGCAACTTCATCATAGGAACCTGGTAAAACTTATCGGTTATTGCTCTGAGGGTGACAACTGGCTTTTGGGGTATGAGTTCATGCCAAAGGGAAGCCTGGAGAATCATTTGTTCAGAAGTATGTAATATGTATTACCTTTTCTTTATATGGAAAACCCTTTAATGATTTTCGCAAACACGCTTTAGTACTTATTTGATAATTAGCGACATAAAACCTCATCTCATTTATTTTTTACATCCAGTTATCAGCTAAATTACCCTACCCACTTTCGTTGAGTTTGTAACTTAGCCCCTGCTTGACCTCCATTTTTCAAAAATATATTTTTCTTTCTTATTTTCAATTACACATTCTTCAATAAAATAATATTACACGTAAATTTAAAACTTTTTCTTATTTTTTAATAACACATTCTTCAAAATATTACTATTTAAAAATGCATTTTTTTTTACCAAAATACATTTTTTTTTACCAAAATGCATTTTTAATGGAGCTCAAACAAGGGCTTAATTTAATCCTTTTCATAATAGCCTCGTGTGTTCTGTTTAGTAAAGCACTATTAAGAGGGTTAATAAATGCTGCGGCATTTGAAAATCAAGCATTTTGACGATAATATGCAAAAAAAAAAAATTTCATTTGTTGACATCAAATCTTGTTCTCTACTGATAGGTCCACGTAGACCGATGTGATAAAATTTAGTTCGTTCCTCGTGTTATTATTAACTCAATGTTTATCATGATTTTCCCTTAGTGACATTTGGTTGAAATTTACCATTTTCTGCATTTATTATCAGTACTACTCCAGAACCTGGTCCCACCCTTCTTACCTATTCTTTTAGGAAGCTAAATGGTTTTCATCTGCTACATTTTGTTCTTGTCTATAATCTATGTTCGACGTTTGTAATATATTCAATTTCATGGGATTTAGGATGATCTACAAATTGTTGACAATTTAAAACCCTTCTTAGTCTGAATCTAAAAACATGTTCTGAACTTTGGCATTATATTATTATTTTTGTATGCAGGAGATCCTCAACCCCTCACTTGGGATAGTGTCAATATGCGTGGCTTGAATATACTCGAGAGTATCTAGAGCACAGAAAAATTTCCCATCGAAATCGTAAGTCAGAAAAGCTATCTAGATTTTTGATTAAATTCGAACCTAAGCTACTGAAGTAATTAAGACTGTCTGAAACATTGTGAGTGAAAATCTTTTCAATTATATATTATGTTTACTTATATACGCACTTATTAAAATAGTACAAACTGCACCTACTCGAATAACATATGAAATTATTCACTAATTTTTTATTTTATATATATATTGAGTTTTAAGACAGATTTTGTTGAATTTGTGTGTTCTCGTGTGAATTCTAACTAAAGCGAAAAGACTCAAAACAATAATGATGAACATAATGTTTATTAGAGGAATTAATTTATTAATTATTTAATTGTGTATTTCTGTAGGTGTTGTAAATATTTTGACAACAAATTCCATAGATTAGGTAATTAGCTAGATTTAGAATATTTGATTGCCATTAATTAAGATTTGGTCAACAACCCAATCTTCATCTTGTACGTGTATATATACTCACCTTTATTCAATGAAAAGCAAGCCATTATTTCTAATATCTTTATGGTATCAGAGCACCACGTTTCTGACATGTCTTTCTCNAAGCCATTATTTCTAATATCTTTATGGTATCAGAGCACCACGTTTCTGACATGTCTTTCTCCCACTTCTCTCTTCTGTCTCTTTTCCTCACAATTCTCCACGTTCTTCTCCAACCATAATGGCTTCCGAAAACACCTTTGCATCTTCCACTGCTCATACCATCATTCAAAATACCCAAGACCCAAATAATACTCTTGTTACCATCAACACTACAAACATCACAAAACTGACCACCACCAACTACATCACGTGGAGCCTCCAAATCAGAAGTCTATTAGAAGGATATGATCTCTATGGCTTTCTCGATGGTTCTCATCCGAGTCCCCCGTCAATCGTTACCGCTAATGGTAACTCGGCTCAAAATCCAGCCTACACAACATGGAAGCGCCAAGATCGTCTTCTCTTCAGTGCACTCCTTGGTGCAGTGTCTCTACCCATCCAACCTCTTCTTGCCCGCAACACCACCTCTCAAGAAGCCTGGACCACCTTGGCTAATACCTATGCCAAACCATCCCGTGGTCACATCAAACAGATCAAGGACCAATTGAAAAACTGTGTCAAGGGCTCCAAGACGATCTCTGAGTATATACAATTTATCAAGAATAGGGCTGATGAACTTGCTCTTCTTGGAAAACCTGTTGATGAAGAA
The DNA here is from genome assembly GCA_903798405.1 of Fraxinus platypoda. Taxonomy (NCBI): domain Eukaryota; kingdom Viridiplantae; phylum Streptophyta; class Magnoliopsida; order Lamiales; family Oleaceae; genus Fraxinus; species Fraxinus platypoda. The sequence continues at coordinate 15,198 of CAIGRT010143740.1, forward strand.
GATCTCATTGATAAAATTCTTGATGGCCTTGGAGAGGAATACAAAGGAACTGTCGATGCGGTTAATGCTCGTGAAACGCCTATCTCCTTTGATGAAATTCATGAAAAACTCATCAACAAGGAGGCGTCTCTCCAACAATCACACACACCGCCATCTTTCTTTCCGGCCACCGCCAATCCTGTCCATCAACGCAATAAATCTAGGCGTCCTTCCACAACCTCCTTTCTCAATCAAGGACAACGCTCCAATACTCTTCGTAATGATCGTCCTCCACCACGTCCATACCTTGGGTATTGCCAAGGATGTGGTGCTCAAGGACACACTGTCAAACGATGCTCCATTTATCGACTTGTCAAAGCCCAATCCTCATCAGCTCCTTTAGCACCACATCCACAAGCTCCACGACCTGCTTCTCCATGGCAACCATGGGCACACTTTGCATCTCTTGAAACCACAGACACTCCCACATGGCTACTTGATAGTGGGGCGTCGCATCATGTCACCACGGATTTGAATAATCTTTCACTTCACACTCCTTATGCAGGGTCTGATGACGTTATGATTGGCGATGGCTCGGGTCTTCACATTACCCATACCGGTTCCACCACCCTTCCTACCTCTACTCGCACTTTTAATTTACATAATATCCTTTGTGTGCCTAACATGAAAAAAAACCTTATTTCTATCTATCAATTTTGCAATACTAATAATGTTTCTATAGAATTCTTACCCACTGTATTTCATGTAAAGGATTTGGGCACGGGGGCAATCATTTTGACGAGAAACACTAAAGATGGCGTCTATGAGTGGCCAACCTCCTCTCCAATATTGTCATCTCCGCTCATTGTCTTTCCAGCATCAAGACCACTTCCTCCGAGTGGCACTCCAGATTAGGTCATCCATCATCACCTATTCTTCAGCATATTTTGTCGACATTCTCTTTACCTTATTCTATTTCGCAAAACTATCATTGTAATGCGTGTTTAAGCAATAAAAGTCACAATATTCCTTTTTCTACATCTACAATTGTTTCATCTCACATATTACAAATCATATTTTCGGATGTTTGGACCTCCCCCATTTATTATGTCGATGATTCTAAGTATTATGTTATCTTTGTGGATCACTTTACCCGTTATGTATGGTATTACCCCTTAAAGAAGAAATCTCATGTCTATGATGTCTTCTCTCATTTCAAAGCACTAGTAGAAAATCACTTCAAACACTCCATTGTCACTCTTTACTCCGATAATGGTGGGGAATATCAAGCATTGGATCAATTTCTATCCCTTCATGGAATTTCTCATCTCACCTCTCCCCCACATACACCTGAACACAATGGTCTCTCCGAACGTTGACATCGACATATTGTTGAAACCGGTCTTTCTCTACTCACTCACGCCTCACTTCTGCTCATATACTAGAACTATGCATTTGCAACCGCTGTGTACCTCATTAATTGCATGCCCACACCCACGCTTTCCCTTTCCTCTCCTTATGAGTCTCTTTTTCGCTCCCCACCAAACTACACAAAACTCCGAATCTTTGGTTGTTATGCTATCCATGGCTTCGTCCCTATTCCAGTCATAAACTTGAGTCTCGATCCGTCCCTTGTATGTTTGTTGGGTACTCCCTCACCCAAAGTGTCTATCTCTGTCTTGATCCTTCCACTTCCAAAATCTACACATCCCGTCATGTCAAATTTGTGGAATCTGTCTTTCCATTCAAATCCATTCACAGTCATCTTAGTCGTCCAAGTCCAGAAACACTCCCAAATTGGTTTCCCTCAGTGTCGTTTCTTCCCACTATGGTTGCGCCACTCAACACACCCTCCACATTCTCCATCCACTGCACATCTTCCGACACTCCACATTCCATAATCGAATCCCCACTTCCTCTTAGCCACACTTCGGTAGACCAAGTCCCGCCATCCGATCGCCTAGAACATCCCACCACCACTAACAATAATCAACACAATCCATCTATACTCTCTCCCGACTCCCCCCCTCCAAACCCACCTACCAACACCCATACTATGACCACTCGTGCTAAACACAACATCCATAAACCCATTCAAAAACTTAATCTTACCGCTACCATCACCTCGACCCATCAGCTTGAGCCGCACACATTGACCCAAGCCCTTAAAGATCCTAAATGGCGTCAGGCTATGTCTGCAGAGTACGATGCTCTTGTGTGGAATGGAACATGGGAATTTGTTCCCCCTGATTCAAAGCACAATCTTGTCTGTTGTAAATGGATTTTTAGAATTAAACGTTTACCTGATGGTTCTATTAACAAGTACAAAGTGCGATTAGTTACTAAAGGGTTCCATCAGCGTCCTGGTGTTGATTATCATGACACATTCAGTCCGGTTGTCAAACCTACTACTATTTGCTTAGTTCTTAGTCTTGCTGTTAGTCGTGGATGGTCTCTTCGTCAACTTGATGTTAACAATGCCTTTCTACAAGGTCATCTCTCTGAAGATGTTTTCATGGCATAGCCACCGGGTTTTCTGGATCGTGATAATCCCACACATGTCTGCAAGTTACGCAAGGCTATATATGGTCTCAAACAGGCACCACGGGCCTGGTACCATGAGCTACGACAATTTCTTGTAGCCTCTGGGTTCACAAACTCTCATGCAGATACATCACTCTTTGTCTTCAACACCAACGGTAATCTAGTCTATCTCCTTGTGTATGTTGATGACATAATTATTACTGGATGCAATGCTACTACCGTTCAACAGTTTATTGATCTTCTTGGCAAAAGATTTTCTATCAAAGATCTTGGTGATTTGACTTATTTTCTTGGTGTTGAAGTTGCCACTACTTCCACTGGTTTACTTCTCTCTCAGCGGAAAT
>CAIGRT010143756.1:0-11121 GCA_903798405.1 Fraxinus platypoda
GATTCAAAACAAAACTTAACCCTAGTTATTAATTCAATCCAGAAAACATTAGGCATCCTCCACCAGCTCTACCTTACCGTCTCCTCTTACAACGTGGCATCCCAATTACCCCTTCTCCAGCGCATGTAATAGCCTAACTAATTTATTTCATCAATTACTATTTTTTCCTTTTTTAACCGAGTAAGTCCATTTTCTTTTTCTTTAAAATTTGATCTTCTTTGTTGGAATAAATAGGAATACTTTAGTGTTGGAACTGGATAATATGACGAAATTGGCGGAGAACTGTAATATTCAGGTGCCCATGGAGGTTCTTAAGTAAGTTTTTCTTTATTAAAAATGTTCTTTAGACTGGTGAATTACTAGTATCTATTCGGTTTTATTGGTTCAATAATAAATATGCATTTTCTTTATTCTGTCTGTAGTTTGATAGATGATGGGAAAAATCCAGATGAATTTACGCGGGATGTGTTGAATAGTTGCATTGCCAAAAACCAGATTACTAAAGGCAAAACAGACACCTTCAAGGTTGGTCTTTTTCTTTAAAGCCGTGCATGTGGTTTATTTTCTCAATTTTGAATTAGTTTTTATGGCTGATTGCAACCTGTATTTTGCTTAGGTATTAAGAAGTTCCTTTCATTTGAGTTCTTTTGTAGTATTTACCTGCAACTGATGTATATGGCTCATTATGTTATCGAACTCGAGTGCATGTGTGCATTTTCTCAAGTAATTTTGCTCCTGTTCTCTGTTAATCAAATATATTCTTGAGCAACAAAGAACGATTTTTACATCTAATCCAAAAAAAAGGGTAGGTAGAGCTCTGGTTAAAGCTTGGGAATGTACAGAACTATCTCTATACAAACAACCTGCTTGCTGAAGTAAAGAGACCTGAAAATACTGTGTAGAATCTGCAAGAAGTATATGTAATGGTGGCTAAGAGTTCTAGTAAAGTTCAAATAGGACATTGTACTTCCAAAGAAAGCTCAATAGTAAAAGTTAAATCCTTATTCAAAATTTGAACAATCATACTTGTCCAATCTGTTTGCATGAAATTAGGGAGTTGGAATATCTAATTCGGAGAAACCATAATTAATTTGTCAGTTTCCCTTCCAATGAAGAAGAGATTCCTATCAAGGACCACTACTGTCTGACCTCTAGTTGAAGGTGAATGACACCATCTTTCCGTTTCTCTATACCAAGATCAACATTCTGTTGCCAAACGTAAATTCAAAATTGTTGTTAGAATTTAACACAAGGAATAAAACTGAAAATTAGGTGAACAAAGAAAGAATAAAATGAAGAATGGAGTCTTTTGAAGTTGGCTGAGTTTATTGCATTGCTTCCTTAAACCTTTTACATTTCCATACAGTTGAACAAATACCTTATTGGTTGAAGTTCATAAATTATTGCCAACCATTTGAATATTCAATCACCTTTTTATCTAATGGAAAAAAAGGATAAAATGGTCCATGTCTTAATTTTGAACCTGAGCGCCATTATCCATACCCTTTACTTGTTTTTGCTATCCTAGGAAGTTTTGTGAACATATTTGTCCTTACCATTTGCACATAAAAGTCACTTAACAACTTCTTGTGTTCTATACTTTTACCTTTTATTGTTGTTCTCTTTCCTAATTGTATAATTTGGGGTTCAAAATCCGTTCATCTCATCTGTTTCTAAAATCTAAATTTTGTTATACCCTGATGAGCTGATGATGCAATTCTTTGACAGGCAACCAAATTCATAGGTATTAAGACCTAAGTGATTCCTTTGATACCTTGATCTGAAGTTCAAATTTTATTTTTTTGCCCACAATTGTTGATTGCCGTTCCTTGAAGCTTTTAATTGGAAATAGTCTGTGTCTTACAAGCAAAACTGCACTAATTTTCACCATTTGTTAATCATTGAATTTGTCCTACTAATTACTGTTAGAAAATAGCCATATTAATAATAAAACTTGCCATGATAGAAAATCCTTGAGACCCCATGTAATTTCCTTAAGACTTATTATAGTCTTATAAATGCTAGTGTGCTACTATGAATTTCCATTATAGCTTATTGCATCTTTATCGGATTCATTTTCTGTACATGGCCATTTATAAAAAAGGTTCTAACTGTGTTTGATGCGAGCTAAAGTGAAATAACTGTTATTTCTTTTATGATGCAGAGCTTGAGAAGGCATCTGCTTGAAGAACTGGAACAGACATTCCCTGATGAAGTTGAAGCATATAGGGATATACGTGCGGCTTCTGCTGCTGTGAGTTAAATTTGAATCTCTTTTTCGTAACATATTACTCATGTGAAACAATGAAATTCTTACTTTATGATATATTTTTTACTTTTGAATGCAAACTTTTCCATGTTCTAATGGGATTTATTGCTTCAAGAATAACTCGTGATTTTGTTATAATAAAACATTATGGTTTTGATCACTTAACGTGGTTCTTATGAGCTATACTATTTCATCGTCATAATATCATGTGTTAGCTTAGACGAGGAAAGGGAATACGAGGAAGTCATAATTCCTGAAAAATTCTTGACGAACAATTTGTGCACTTTTGACCATTAGGAGTAATATGTGCACAAGTTTTAGGCCGTGCTGCTGGGGAGTGGGACTTGATGTGCTTGTCTCTTGAAAAAATGCGTCAGCATGTTTGCAAGTCAATTCTTATTATGATTGATAAATGCAAAGTCTTCAATGAGTGGTACTAAACTGAAAATATCAGCCTTCATACATCTCTTGTTTGCATCCAATTGGACGCTCTATTATCTGCTTGCCACAGTCATGTATTCAGTTGAAAATATATCTGAAGCGAATGTATTCTTTGATGCCAGTTTTGATTTATCACATCACAGATATAATGTTTGGTGGTAATGAAATGAATGATAAATATAAAATGCTATAATCTTTGTGTGGCTGTGAATTTTATGTACATAGCACCACATATTTGCTTGAAATGGAAAAATATAGTATTAGGTCTAAGTACCCAACATTTTTTAATGTGTTGTAAGTGATGTGATAAGTAAATTGACTCCAGCAACCATATCAACCAGTGGAAGAATCTTATATTTGTGTTACCTGTAGAATAGTCGCATAGATTTTAAATGGAAAAGGGTATTGTACTCCACCCCAACAAAGAAAAAAAGGTGAAAAGGAAAAGAATGAACACTTAAACTGTAAGGTAGAGAAGATGTGCAACATTGCAACTTCTGGAAGTGGATAAAGTGGACTCAGAGGACCGAGTAGCAAAAAAATTGTGATTGGCCTATGGGGTTTGGCTGGTTTATAACATAAAAACTGTTGGCTTAGCTGGCTATATATGTTTGACAACCTACTTTCTTTATTTCATATTGTTAAGCACAATATGGTTTTCTATGTAAATTAATAGATCTTTCTAACAAGCACTAAACAAATTGAGTTTGTTTCACTCATATTTTTTTTTCCTTGTAATGTTATATTGCAGTTGGAAACATTTTTTAATTTGACGTTGTAAGCCTTTAACATTTTTTGTCTAATGCAGGAGACAAAACGGTTTGCACAAGCACAAAGCACGTTACCAAATGGTGATGTGAAGGTGAAAACTGAGATTTGAGATCCATGGAGTTGAGGAACTGGGTTAATTCAGTCAACATGTGTTTAATGTTTGTAACAAGAGGCTTACATAATAGTTTGCTTTTATTTGGTTTTTGACGATATATTTTAAGAATGTTGCTTTGCATGAACTGTGAAACTTGGAACTATCGATAACAACCTTAAGTCGAAAGTTATGTTTATATATCATTCAGACATTGGCATGGAGTGTTGTACATAAATGACATGGGTGTATGAATATGCCCTGAAATTGCTAAGGATGCCAATTAATTGTTAGGTAAACCACCATTTAACCATATAGAATTAAAATATTTTAGCTGGCTTGTAGCTCAACTTCCTGCCCACAAACCTTGACCAATCTTCCCTACTTGGAGTATAAATCTGCACCCCAAATTCTACCCACAAAACAATCAAAATTCAAGCTAAAAATGGCTAGCAAGAAATCACAAGCAGATGAACGCGCCGGAGCAGAAATTGTGCGTGGAGATGAAGAATGCTACCAACACTCTATTGAGCAACTAGAAGAGCTGGGATTTCCCAAAGGTGTACTTCCTCTCAAGGACCTTGTAGAATGCGGACGAGTTCGAGAGACGGGGTTTGTTTGGATGAAACAGAAGGCTCCCTATGAGCATTTCTTTGTTGGGAGTAACACACTTGTTAGCTATGCCAAAGAGGTTACTGCATACGTGGAGAAAGGCAGAATGAAGAAAATGACTGGTATAAAGAGCAAACAGTTGCTTTTGTGGGTGCCAATAGTTGAAATGAGTATTGAAGAATCTGATGTTAAGAAAATTTATTTCAAGACTCCTATGGGGATTGGTCGGTCATTTCCTGTAACTGCTTTTATGAGTCCAGATGACCAGAAAGTTTATCTGGAGAATGTCAAAGAGCCATGAATTAAAGGGCTCATGAATTTACACGTTGTTACACTTTTTCTGCACTTCTTTGTTATTGTTGATTGTTGTTATTGGTTGTAATTTCAGAGCTTGTTTGATCTCGTTCTTCAATAAAATAATATTGCACGTAACTCAAAAACTTTTTATTCATTTTTAACCACACATTCTTCATTAATCTACTATTTCAAAATGCATTCTACTCAAAAAAAAAAAAATATGGCTCAAACATGCCTTAATTGAGTCTTGATGCATTTTTGAAATATATTTATTCTATGTACTCTATTGTACTCATTTACGATGCACAAGAAGTCACATTAGAGTCGTATGGAATAGGATCTAGGCTAAGTACATTGAATAGATGAGAACACGAGTAGACATTGTTTGATTCTCTCTTTTTTTTTTTTTTCACATTTTTCTTTATCTTTTTTTTTTCAATAATACATTTTTCAATAAAATAATATTACACACAATCTAAAAACTTTTTCTTTATTTTTAACCACACATTCTCCATAATTCTACTGCTCCAAAATACTTTTTACACAAAAAAGGGGCTCAAACAGACGTTTAAATGGCTAAATTGCACGCACCTACCACACTCCACTGCTGCACCCCCGTCCTGCGAGTCCCACATCCCTCACCCCTGCAAACTCCATTGCTCGTGTGGGGTGAAAGTAATTATTTTCGTGTTCGAGAATTTGTTAGATGCTTAATCAATTTAGGCGGGTCCGTGCAAAAATTCTGAGTAGGCATTTTCAACAACGAAAAAGAAATATTTACAGGAGAAAATTATTTGAGGATCTTACGCCCTGCCTCGCTCAAGGGGTGAGTCGCTTCTTCGTTCCAATAATTCCCTCGTGATTGCAACATATCATTCCATTTTCAGATCCTTTAATGTCATTTCAGTTTCCTTTTATAAAAGTCAACTTTATGTACTAGACTTGGGTGATCTTGAGATGTTAATTAATTGTTAGGTGCACCAATTCAATTATTGTTATAGCTTGGGAACTAACCTAACCCACGATTTCCAGCTTGCTGTATACACACCCATGTATTGCAATAAAATTATAATGTATGTGTTCTATATTGAACAATGCAGTAGTGATTTCATTCTCACATAAACGGGTGCTAAATTCCAGTGAAACTGAATAACATTCTCAAAAGAGTAATGTTATTCATCTCCAGTGGGGATGAAAACACAGTCTAGACGGCATTAAATAATAGGTTAAATGAAATGTGAAATTAAATGACTTATTTAATTGCACCTATCATTTAATGCCACATTAACGCCATGTAGTCTGTGTTTTCATCCCCAGTGGGGATGAATAGCATTACTCTTCTCAAAATTTAGGAATCAATATATGCTAACCGTGTCCAATTAGGATATTTTGCACAAGTGTTGTATTCTTCAAATATATAAAAATAAATTTCTTATAGTATAAAGGAACATTTAAGGATGAAGGAAAGAGAACACTTGGGAAATGGATGTTGGAAAATGGAAATTGTATAAATTTCTTCCTAGTTTGATATAAGAATAAGAATAATGTTATCCCTCACAAGTAGTGATGATCATCCCGTCTCCAGGTGGTCTTGATTCATTTTCTAATTTCATAAAATGCATTGCGGCTTTATTAGAGAATTAAAGGTCATTGTCACCTAAATAGGTGATTATCATAGGTGATGAGCAGCATTGTTCTTGGTATGCTTATCTGAATTCTAAATACAACATTTGATGTATTGGACCATACATTTCACTAAGAAACACACATTCTTGGTTTTTTTAGACATAATTGTGTTATATAGTATTATTTTTTGACGAGCGAAATGGTGGACAAAGCTAGACGGGAGAGGTCTAATAATTTTTTCATTTTGAAAATCGAAATTCAAGGTTGTCTTATGTTTATTTGTGTTTGTCAATGGTAAAAATGCGACTGACATCAAATGTAAGGCTGTGTATGATTTTCTACTTTGTTTCCTTATGCAAAGAATCTTTTCTTGAAAAGTAAACAATCCCTACACTTTGGGTTATGGAAAAGTTCCCTCCCTCCTTTCCACTTTTCAACTACTCCATTCTCGAGTTGAATAATTTAATTTAAGGGAAATAGGAAAAATAAGTGCAATATGTATATGGCACCTAGTGCACTAAGCATTTCTCGTATTAATAATTAATAGTAAAATTGAAGAACAATACTTTATAACGTAGACGACAACTCCGTTTACTTTGATCAAATAAAGCATGGAGAATTGGACCAAAATAATTGCAACTTTTAGCAAGAAAAGGTACACACACGACACCGACTTTAAAGATTGAAGAAAACAAGGAAAAAGGAGTTATGAGAGAGATAATCAAGGAAATTTTTTTGGGTTTTTTAGGTCAAATAGTGTAATTCGGGGACATGAAGTCAAAAAAGTGGTTGTAAATTCCTGTTTTGCACAAATATCAAGAATTCATACTGTTATTTACATGGAATCAATCTTTAATCGAAGTTCAATGAATTAAAAATTCCGGTTCATGGCCAGTTAGCTTGGACTCGGTTATAATCGACCTCAAGCCTGCACCCATGAGTCCATTGCCATTTCTAACTAAAATACTTTGGTAAATGGGTTGATGGAAAAACACGTAACCCTATTTATGAAAAAGCATTACACCTTCAAGAAATTGAAGAATCGTTCCACTTGAAAACTTTTAAAGTAATTTGAAACTTTATGATGTACACGTAAGTAACAAATGCCTAGTTAGGTACAACATGTTATTCAACTGCCTAAACACCTTCAAGAAATTGAAGAATCGTTTCACTTGAAAACTTTCAAAGTAATTTGAAACTTTATGATGTACACGTAAGTAATAAATGCCTAGCTAGGTACAGCATGTTATTCAACTGCCTAAGCTAAATTTCAATTTAGGCCAAGTTGATGGCAACAATTCAAAAAAAAATTGTTAACCTGCCTAATTTAAATTTGAATTTTGGGCAAGAAGCCAGCAATGGAGACTTTGGAACTTGCTTTTCATGCACAACTAATGGCAATGTCTTTTCCAATAAGATCAAATAACTCTTTTTCTTATAGCATCCAAAGTCACGCCTATCTTATCAATTCCCAAATTTCGAGATGAATATGGATAAATAAATAAATAGTGCTAAAAAGTTAATACCTTTGTATATGAGAAACTAGTAATTCACATTACTCTTAGTAGGAAATATGGTAGGGTTGACGAAAGTAACCCTCAAAGACGAGTCTCGTTCTAAACATTTTTCACTTTAAATAAAAAGTTAGGAGTTTTGCAATCCAATTAAGGACTTGTATGCCTAATTTCTTGAAGGTTGAAGACATTATCCTTTAAAATTCATACTATTTTCCTTCCATTTGAATTCGTAATTTCCAAGCAAATTATTGTCCAAACTATAAGGAAAGGTTGATGACTAACTTTTTATTTGAACAATATGTTATGAGCATTTTCAAGAGATTCTCTATTTATAAAGATATCTTATGCATTATAGAGAGCGTCTTTGAATTTAGAGAGTAAATTTTTATATGCACTCCAACTATGCTTTCAATTTTGACTCTTTATTTTAATTTTTCCAATGAACATTTATTGATATCTCTGCAGCTCTTATTTAACATAATGTTTTATGAATAAAGCTTCTTGTACATTCTTTGGTTGACNCGACACATGGCACAGTGTCAAACTTAATGTCAAAAAAAGTGTACATGTAGCATGATTGATGTTTTATATATTTATGGTCAATCATTTCAAATGTGATTTGAATAATTTAAATTATAGAGTATTGAAATTTATAACCCGTTAAATACTATCATTGTTAGAGCATCTCAAATAGTCTCTTTAAACATAAGATGCTCTCTATTTTAAATAGTCAACCTTTAAAATTATGTTTTTAAAAGACTCTTTAAATTAATATTTTAAAATAAAAAATGAGTTTGAAGAGCCAAATCCACCCTTTATAATGGAACGCATTCAAAGTAGTTTGATTTTTATTGGAAAAGAGTAATATAAAAATTTGGAGGGAAACTAATGAAAATAAAAGATAAAAAATTATAAATATTTTTTTAGAGTAGTAAAATTCAAGAATTAAATATAAAGAGCATGTTGGACTACTTAAAAATTTTCTCTCTAAATTTATAAATGCCCTCTAATTACAAAATGTGCTCTTTAAAAATAAAAAGTATTTTGGAGATGCTTTTCGTTAAGAATAGAGAATCAAAAATTGGAGAGCCAAACTCATTTTTTATATTAAAAATTTATAATAACGAGTCTCTTAGAACTTATTTTTAAGTACCGACTTTCTAAAATAAAGAGTATTTCGTATTTAAAGAATCTTTTGGAGATGATGTAAGACTGATACTACAATCTCTCCATACAAGAGACGAATGGAATTTTGAAGTAACAGTAGAGTAAATGAACTAACAAAATGACCGACCTAATCGACTTGGTTTTTGAGATCATTAGGCGAATCACACACTCATACATCTAAAATTTGCTTATGGTATGCTGATGGAATGATTAGGTAATCTTGATTCTACTATTTACAGGGGAATGGTACATGAATGCAATGTCCATATATTTACTTGCATTACATACATATATTATTGCACGATCATTGCGATGATAAATACATAATAGAGCGTAGGGTGGGGTGGAGTGGGGGTGGGTCGTGGTCATTTCTGGCATCGAACCCCAGTTGTTAGCAGTAGGGTCCTATCACTTTTATGAATATGTTTGTCCTTACTCATACACTCTCTTTCCCTTCCGATCCTTTATTTATCATCCCAACTCTCCCCATTCTCACACAAAATTTCCCCATTCTCTTCCTCTCTTTTACCCTCTGAAAACCTTATTTAAAGCCATGGAATTAGAAGAAAAAGAAGAAGATGATGAAGAGAAGCTCTATCTTTTGAGGGGAATGTTGTCTGGCTCGAGGCCATTAACAAGATCTGGCCATTTAAAAAGGGGTTTTCTCTATTGATTAATCTTGATCCTTGAATTTAATTTGAGATCAAGTCGTGGATCGTATGTTAGTGTCGTCGGACCAGGCTTCATTCCCCCCAATTCATGCTTTCTCTCTATCAAGATCCTCATATTTCATGAGGTTAGTTAATAGTAATACTAATCTTGACTCATTAATTTGATTGATTAATTAAACTCAGGATTTATTTTTTATTTTTTGGCATATGGATGTGGATTTTTGTTGGTTCAGGTGAATTAAAGTCTATTAGCCATGCTAGAGCAGATTGCTGCAATGATTAAAATCTTTTGACTTTTTACTCTATATAGCAGGATAAATGATTCATTCATCATCGTAAGTCATTTTTTATGTGCAGATACTATTTTGTGGATTTGTGTTAATTTTTACTTTTGTCAGTCTGAGTCATGCTGATTTTTCTCATGATGATTCAAGAATCTATCTGTCTGTTTCTGCAGAACTCATCTCTTCTACACGCCCTTTAGCTTTTTGAATTTTTAAATGTCATCACTACCATCTTACCTGTTTTTTTTTTATTAGGGTTTTATAGTTGCAATTTCAGCACCTTCATGCATTTTTCTTTTTGCTTTTCTATATCCACTGCAATGAAGTGAATGACCGAATCAAACTTAGATTTACTTCCCAAATTGGCTTGCTAGCTAGTTTCTGATAATGCCAGAAATATTACATTACAAAGCAAAAGAATGAATCTTATCTTATGTTACACTGATAAAGCAAAAAAAAGGATAAAAGATAAGAACAAGTATTGACAAGAAAATGAATATTGGTGTGTCGGGCTGATGCTGATGTATCCCAGGTGACACCCAAATTTCAATAAGAATTCGTGTCTGGTCTGGATTAACGTTGCATATAGTTTCAAGTTTCTTAAACGTGTACATAAGTTCCCTTGGACAAATAGTATTCTTCTAGGTAAATAAATCCATAAGAAAATAACTATTTTTCTCAAGTTTTGGGAAATTACTTCAATCAAAAGGTAGCAGCTTATTTCAACAATTTGACATGGGTAGCCCTCCCTACTCTTCCCCTCTCAAAATATATATAGTTGATTCTCAAACAAAACCTAATACCGTAAAGTTGGACATTTGAGTACGACACGAAGGTTTTGTCGTTAGGACCGATTATTGAATAACAGTAAAGTGTTGAATAATGTTATCTAATACCACGGTTGTTAAATACCAGTTTAGGTATCAGTATATGATATGTCCTATTAGACGAGCCATAATTTCTTGTAATTCAATGTCATCAATGTTGTCATCTAAACTGATGTCAAACACCAATAGTGTTAAATATTATTATTTTAAAGTGTTAGTATCAATTTGCTCAAGGGCTACCTATTGAGAAAGCAAAGTGCAATTTATCCTTTTCAAGATTATAAATTGGAAATATCTACATTTATTGTTCCAAGGATTGTATGGAAAACTAGTACTAAGTTGTCACCTGAAGTTTTGCAGTGTTTTCACTTTTACTCCCACATTTTGCTTTGTGTTACAGTAGTTTATCACGAGCAACTTTTTTGTAGTACCATATAAAAGGACAAAGAGGGAGGTCAGAAATTATTAAAAGAAAACAATATTCTTCACCATTCTCATTTCACCATTCCTATCAGATTGAAGCATGGCCGTGAAGCATAATGTTGAAC
>CAIGRT010143771.1:0-17294 GCA_903798405.1 Fraxinus platypoda
TCCGTTTGTGGGCCTCCATCATATTTCACAATGGTATTATTTGGGCTTATCCCTTGAATTTCTTTACTGGGTTTCATTTCCTGGGCCATCTTAATTGGGCCTCATTTTTTTGTATGTCAACACAATCTTCAATTATTTAAGGAATGAAGGCTCTTAACTTCTTGTGATACTGATGATTGCTTTCCCTTATCAATACACCCTCGATTTCTTATCTTACACAAACAAATATGGGTAAGTGATGCTCTTGCAATTATCCTTACATGTCTCGATTGGGGGCATCGTTGGAGGAGAAGAATCCGGGAGTGAAGGAGTGCTTGTGTAGAGAAGATGGTTTCCCTCTCTAAAATTCCATATGATTCAATTTCTCTTATTGAAATTATTTCAAACGGTATTTAAATTCTCGCCCTATAATTTATAGAAGTTGTAACGCCAAATATAGCTGAATGCTTGGCTGTTTTGGACGGGTTAGTTTTCAGCCCATACTCACAATCTCTCCGTTGTCATGATTGAATCAAATTGATACAATGCTATACAAGCAGGAACAATCCGTCAAATGAAGGCTCTATCTTGTTCAGAATTTCAACTTTACTCAGCTTATCTTCTTTAGTTTGCTATTTGACAAGGGTCGAAGTGAATAATATCACTCGCCCTGGCAAAGAATGGTTTTCACAACTCAATTCAGCTTTGAGAGTCCCCATGCTTCATTATTGTGCATGCAACTGTCCCTAAAAGTAACAAATTTATAAATACGAGTAGAAATAGAAACCTAATTACATGTTTAACATATGTATGAATTGATATTTTTACGTAATACATATTCATCATCAAGAAATTTTCTAACATTGAAAAAAAAAAGTAGGAAAATGATTAGATGATCAAATTATACTGCAAAAACATTGATCCATTGTGTTGATTTTCTTCTAATTGAAAGGTTTTTGACAGCATATTGAGCACAAAACTTATGCTGCCGTGTCGTGTATATCCTACCCTATATTTTAATGTAAGCAGCTGCAGAATTCCCACTAAATTAAGTCCTTGCTCTGCATATTTGCTAGTAATTTATGATTGGATGACTGGAAGGGGTGCGCAGCACGAAGAAATGTCTATTCCAGCAACCTCCATGGCATTGCAGACCCATTCTGGTACGTCACCTTTCGGGAACTACAAAATCACCACAAAAAAGTGAAACTAACTTCAACTTTTTCATGAAACATTACACATAAAGCGACATGGGTGAATAAATTTCGTCAAAGGTACCATCTTTTGCAGAAATTTGCAAACGAATCTGCAAGAAAGAAAAAAAGGAATTAGAGCGATCAAAAGATAAATAAATAAGAGAGATACAAAAATCTGTAATGCCCAGACACAAGCATAGGAACGTACTCTGGAAACTGGCCTTCAATAATTGATGAGTGTAAATTTCTGCTAAGCTGCAAGATTATGTCAATGGACGTTAAACTTGAATGGGGTAACAGAGGCAAGAAAAATTGTCCAGAAAAATACTCTGGATTTCTACCTTCATCATATAAAACAAATTGTGATAAGACAAAAGTTGGGATCCCATAGCATCCTTAGTAACAAGGCAATGAATGTAAGCTCTCGTGTAATTTTTGCACACCTGTATCGAGTAAATAGAATATCAAGACCCAAAAGCTACGTGTTCCTAATGGATAAACAAGATACGGAGTGGGTTATACCATGCACTCGCATGTCAAATCAATAGGACGAGTGTCATCAGCCATCGCCTGGTGCTTAAGTTTTAAAACACCCTGCATAATAAATTAATGCCAAGTCAACTGCAGATGGAAGGGTATCTTCTACGTCAAAATGACCAATTGTGAGCTACTTCCTCGAGACAACTGCTAAAAAGCTAAAAAACTTGAGATATGCATAAAAAAAAAAAAAAAAAAAAAGAAAGGAATTTGTGTCACAGCTTCATAACAATAGTTTAAGAAGAAACTCGTACATTTGTAGCGGAAGAAAAACTTTTCAATTATGGGAAGTATTTTCAAGAAGCATCATCGTCTACTGAAAAAGTACTAGACTGTTTATGTTCAAGGGGAAGAAAATCAGATTGATGTGGGCACATCCCGACTAGATATACTGAAGGATTTGGAACTAGTTAGATGTACTTCAGGCTTCAGCTTACGTTATTTTTGTCTTCATAAGTAGCCAGGTCACTTTCATTGTCTATGGGATCTTGCCGTATTTCAACTTATCTTCTTCTAGACCTTACAGGAGTCATACGTCATATATATTGAGTTGAGTTGAAGGGCTTTCTAGTAATTATAGCTCCCCAAGTTTTCATATCATGCAGCCTAACAATTTATGGTGTACATAATCTTCAACTTGGCATACCTTCTAAGCTTTTGGAGCTTTGTTTGACATTTAATTGCCTCCACACAATTGGAATTTTATTCTTAAGAGACAGCTGGAATTTCTACCTACTACTCTTCTACAATAGACCAGTATGTTTATTTTTTTCTACTGTGAAATGCTGCTTCTGAAAATATTTCAACCAACAATATCAACGAAAACATATGATTTCTTATAAATCACCAAATTAGAATAAGATGACCTACAGAATAATTACTTTCATGGCATATTTGAGCCTCAACATTTTTTTGTCCGGAACCCCCTAAAAACCCTAGCATCTTCCGAATCCCTTCAGTCCCTAATAATGTCCCAAAACAGCCTCTAAAGTACCTCTTGTTCCTGGGCCTAAACAACACTCAGATTCTTCTATCTTGTTCATCATCATTATAATCTGGTACAAAAGCATAATTGCAACACCTTACTAAGCTGTCTAGCAAGACACTGTTAACAGAAAACCATTACATATGTGAAACCACCTCACAATTAATATAACAGCAGATATAATTATAATGAATAAAATCACGAAGATGGTTCAACTATTTGACGTGGAAATTAGTTAGTTACAATGAACAAATTCTGGAGTCACCAGATGCTTGTTCTCATGTATGTCGTCGAGCAACACTAGAATTATATTGCAACTGTCCATCAATGGTTGGACTGCCCATAGCCATGCAAGCCTATGAATGAATAGCAATGTGCTCACATGTAAATGAATAGATCAATTTTGTCTGATATTAGGCCAACTCCTTCCAGTAATCCTTCCAGTAATCGAGAGGATATTTACGGTTTGGGTCTTGAGAGATCAGATGACATCAATTTATACAGATGTAAAGGAGAGAATAAGGCATCACCTCAGGTACAAGAGCAGTGCCGAAGCGAGCAGTGCGTGTAGGGTAGACACAATCGTACATGTCAGCACCTAAAGCACTGCAAACTACAATATCTAGTGGGTAGCCAACACCCTAGAGAGAGCAAGCAAGACATCAAAATGCATTAGAAACTGAAGCCGATAGCAAAAGGATATGTTAGATATTAAAATGATAAGTATAATCAAATTGACTAGTACCATAACATATCTTGGTTTATCCTCAGGCAAAGCAGCAGTGCACTGAGCAACGACGCGCCAAAATGAATCTTTATCTTCACCGCCTGCAAGACCACCAATAGCATAGCTGTCACCAAAGCAAATTCAGTTATTTCAGCCCATTGATCAGAAAATCACAGTATTTCTGGAGTGATTCTGCTATATGAAGTAGTGATTAGTTCATTTACATATCTGACAACAGTTAAAAAAAGGTTGAGCAGGCAAACAACAAATGAGTACGGGGGAGGGGGAGGGGTATGGGTTGGTTCTAACCAAATAAACAATAATATCTTAAAGCCATGTTCCAAACTTCTCAATCACAAGTGCAACTTTGTTCTTTTAGTTTCTTTATTTACCCGATTTCTTAGGGATGGCAAGCCACGAATTTATTACTTTATTTTACATGTGTGTGAATGTTTGGGCGAGGGAATATACTTGATCTGCAATAACAGACCATTTCTAACAATGATTCAATAGAAGAAAAGCATTATAGGCACAGGAACTGACCATCCCTTAAATCAAAGTTCAACCAAAACCTTATCTAAACATTACATTTTCCAAAAAGTATTCTACAAATTCAATGAGAGGACACAATGCAGAAGTCTAACATTTACAACATTTAAAAGATGAAAGATGTTTAGAATACCCAGGCAAATTACGATCCACTAAACCTCTGACGCATATATCCCTGTAACAAGAGAGATTATGATGAAAAGAATAGTAAGCAAGAACAATACCCATATGGCATAAATATGTAGTGAAATAGAAGAAGGAATATTCACTGATTAATTTCTAAGCAACCTCAAGACTGGATCTAAGCCACCTTGCACAATGCCGAACAAATTCTGTTCATGTGGTTTCTTGTGAGCTGTCCACGAACATTAGTATCATAAATGTCATATAAAAACATGAGAAATGATGAAAAAACAGTGAAGAAACATAAATGAAATGATGATGAAACAAAAGCATCAAAGAGATCACGTAATGACATTTAACCTCTTATGGAGTTGGGTCTCTCAATATGATTCAATCAGGCAATGATCATAAACGAACAGAAATTATCTTACTTGAGAAAGTACCATGCATGAATTATCACTGATTCCAACAGCCCATTCATTGAAACAAAGAAATGAATTAGTTCCCTAAGAAATTAGATTACAAGAACTTCCTAATGAGCTTCTGGATGCTGCATTAGAATTCTAATTTTTCAGAAGACCACCTGGCAACCCTCCTTTTCTCAACTCCTAACAATTAAATTCCAGGTAACCAAGGAATTGCTAATTTCCTCTCTTCCTATTTGAAACCTGTCAACAAACAATAGTCTTTCACTCTTTCCACTAATCTTCCTAAATGTTGAAGCCCTCTTGATAAGAGTATTATTTAGCACAAATTATATGCACAAGACAAGAGTTGAAGCATACATGAGTTATATGCATAAGGGTTGAGGCATACATGAATTTATATGGATCAGAGTCCAATCATACATGAATTATATGCAGAAGAGTTGAAGAATCCATGAAATTATATACATGAGTTAAAGCACGCTAGAAAAGTATTAATGCATATCTACCTGCCATGCACCTATCAATCCAGCGAAGAGTGCGATACATAGCTTCTTCAATTCTTGGACCTGTAATAGTGGTTCTCACAACATCATCAAGAGCCATAATGATATCAGCTCCAATTCTATTCTGCAACAGTTGTAAAATGATATGCAAATGAGATAATAGAAAAATATATAGAGAGATATTAAACTAAATAGATTGTTGAAAGTTTTATGCCAAGGAATGAAACACATTCTATTCAAGAAATCACAAAATAACAACAGAATCACACACTTCAAATCTATTAAGTACATTTGTTTAAAAAGTTAATGCAGAAGTGCTAAGAGTCAAAAGAGTTATTGATGAAGATAGAGATACAATTTAGATATAAGTTTAAAATACAGTTTAATTTCAATTATGATTGTTGAAATTAGATTAAATTAAATTTAATATTTCGATAAGATTATAGTTTATTATAAGTTCACATGTTTAATGTCTTTTTAGTTTGTTGCTCTATAAAGTTTATTCATTGTAATTCACAATTCTTGTTTATATGAATAAAACTAATTTCCTCTATCGTCAATACTTCTCTTCTTTGCACCCCTTTCTTTTCTTAATCTTCAATTGTTCGTTGTCAAATACACGTTCCAACGTCAATTTGATAAGAGCATTTGTTCTCCTTTGCCCTAAAATTTCAACCAACTGTTTCCATCCAATACGTACACACATCGCCACTTCCCACCATTCATCCAAGCCATATAATTACCTTTCGTATATAAAAACCTTATAACAGCACAAAATACAAGAAGAATCATCTCAACAGTAGAAGCTTTTCCCTTTTTTTGTTAGCGAAAAAATGTGTGAAAAAATTGCTTTAAATTTTTAGTTGCTTTATTTTCTTTTTAAAAAAAATAAATAAAATGTTTTTGCGTGAATATCAAAAGTTAAGAGTCCAATTGTTGAAAAAAAAATAAAAAATCCTCCACCTTAATGAACTCGTATATTTACTTGAACAAACTGAAAAATTAGTGACAAGTTGACCAATCATTTGATGTGTCCATGTTCACATCTCTTTCTACACTATCACAACATTGGCCTCAAATGAGCTATTAAAACATCCAGATTTTACTATACAAGTAACAGTTGCTTCTTGCCTTAGTAAAATATACTGTATTATGGCATCCAATACCCCTTATAGTGATGAGATAATGCGTGATATTTTTTCATTAATCATTTCATCATTTGCAACTCTCACCGACAAATCCAACAACTTGTATGCTAATTGAGTTAGGATCTTTGAGACTGTAGCTAACGTTAGATACTTTATCATCATGTTGGTTCTAGACTGTAAGCATTAACATGCTCCAACATTCCCTTTTAGCCCTAAGGGAAACTCATCTAGGAAATATCTTCACATCCAAAGAGATAATTATGACCCTCATTTTGGAAGAAAGTGATAATATATCTCTGGATTTGATTATTCTTCTTTTAGATAGTGTGAAAATAACGAGATTTTTCCTGTTACATTTAATGTGGTGAAAAGACTTTTTGAGAAGTGTGCTGACATGATAACTTATTTGTAACAATCTTTAAAATATTTAGGAAATTGTTTCGATGATTATAGTGTTGTTTTTTTCATTTACACAGAAGATGAGTTCTGAACAATGTATTATCTCTCCTATCGTGATCACCCCTATAGTTCGATACACTTAACATTGACATAGTTGAGGAATTACCTTTAGCATTGCCACTAAAGTCACACATTACACGTGTCTTCGATCTCATGCCTACTCTTTTTCATGGATTTCACTTTTGACTTTATTTTAATGTTACCTCTACTGCATTATAATCCTCGAGTTGTCACGTTATTTTTCAAGGCCATTGTTCGATTGCATTCTTTTCCTATCGATATTAGATTGCTGCTCACTAATTAAAGGCATATGGTGTTAGTTCATTTTGTTGTCAATATTCCAAAATTTCATGATAAGATAAAAAGACAAATTATTTTCGATCATGAAATTTTAGAACGTACATTTGATGCGCAATATACACTAGGAGACGCTAATAATAATAATAATAATGATGATGATGATGCTTTATTGGCGACTCTTTGATCCGGTTTCTTAAAAATGTTAAGAAAAAGTTTATAGATCATTCTTATAAAGATAATCTATTTGACTAGACATCACACTTGAATGAAACTTATATTTTCTATATAGCATAATTATTTCCTTACCAAGGCTCATTCGAGCCTTTGATGTTGCAACCATTTTTTTCTGCAGACCAGTTTATAGTTCTAGTTCCTTGTGCTCCTTATTGTGTGCAATCAGTTGAAGATATCATGGATGAGTTGCATAAGTTTGTGCTTTTTAGAGTTCCATGTTGATACTTGGTTAGAAGGAGAGATCGTCCTCTTGATCAAACCATATTCTCCGGGATGATTTGGAGCTTCAATTGTCATCATTTGAGCAGTTCAGATATTTGGTTCATAAGAAAGATCACCCCATTGACATAAGTTCTGACATATATAGCTATCAAGGTTCAATACTGGCATTTAGTCAAGACAAAAGATTGACCTCCTTAGAGTATGAAGTTCCAGCCTACCTTTTCAGAGTCAGTTCTCTCAGTCAAGGAGAAATGATGGAGACAGAGATATAGTTTAGATAGAAGTTTAAAATAGAGTTCAATTCGAAATGATTGTTTAGATTAGATTAAATTATATTTAATATCTCGATAAGATTCTAATTTATTAGAAGTTCGTTTCATTTTAATTTCACTTTAGTTTCTTGCTCTATGAATAATCACTCATTGTAATTCACAAACCACAAACCCTTGATTATATTAATAAAACAGATTTCCTCTTTGTCCTAATACTTCTTTTCTTTGCACCCCTTTCTTTTCTTAATCTTCAATTATTCATTATCAAATATACGCTCCTGCGTCAGTTATAGTTCTAGCTAAATAACACAACTAAGGTTACCAAAAGTACAGAGATAAGACTCTTTTCAAGTTATAGCAATGCAACAATACTATCCCGTTCATGTTCCAACATAAAATGAGAAACAAAATAAAAAAACAACAGAGATGAGATGATGGTGCATAAACAAATCAAATCCTACTATTTTTTTTTCCCAGAAAGAGAAGTCCAATTTACAGAAATTGAAGATTTGTCTTCCATGTTACATTAAGCACAAAAACGCAGAGTTGAAAAATTATATTTTTCCAGCCAAATAGCGCAACTATGTCCAAACTGTGCATCAAAATAATGCACAATATACGGAATCTTTCTATCGGAAAGCTGCACATAGGAAACAGGGAAAGGGGTGAAAGGATGGTGCATAAACAAGCAAATCCTACTTTTATGGAGTACTAGTCTAAGTGGTAGGGTAGGGTGTGAGATCTCTTGTATAAACGCAGAAACAGAGAAAAACATACATATTGGGTATTGTTTCTATCAGTCATAAGCTTAAGGGAGCAACTATTACATACCAAATAATCGAGTCAGTTTCATCACCTGGATATTACCCTTTGTCTGAAGTTCCTAAATCTTAAGTGATTGTGCACGTAACTATTTCGTTGCTTAGGTTGATATTTTAGCATAGATAAGATGAAAATACTACAAAGCAATTCACTCATTTGAAATGGACAAGATATGAAACTAATAAAATAACTACTGGTGGAGGGACAGATCTAAATCACTTCCACAACCAGAATGATACCAATGGCTTTCTTAAACAGACTGTTCCTTCTGTTCCTTCAAAAAGTATTATCAATTGCAAAATGAAAAAAATTCAATTCAAGGATCTAAAAGTCCTCTCTCTCTCTCCCTTTAATCTGGAACATTCAGTTCCAGATGAGATAATAAAAGCTCAGAAATTGCTGAAAGTCGTAAACTTTTTCATAAAATATAGAATAACCCTCGTGATCCTACAAATTCTAATCAACCCAAGACTGCCTTAAATCCAAGTTAATTTTACAGTTTGTTGAGGTGTAAAGTTGCATATATCTAAGGTATATTAATCAGCCAACTGCATAACTTTTGGCTAGCCTATCAAGTAGTTGAGGGAATGTGTCAAATACAAATAAATGAGGTGGTTCAATCAATTATTACATCCAAGGCAATATAAGAAAATTAAATGAAGATCGATGGCAGAGGATAACAGAAAAGTAATTATGAAACAATATAATAGCTGGATCATTTTTCAGTTGTGAATTGAATACAAGATAAAGTAAACTTGAAACAGGCACACACAAACTTCCTACACAAAATAGTTTACAGGATGAAACGCATATATTGAAAGAATTCCTACTTGTATTTGTATTGATTCTTCAGGTGTAAGTAGCATTGGCTTCCCATCAACCGGTGACTGCAAAAAGGAAAAATAAAAACGAGAATGATATGCTAATTACAAGCAGCCTAAACATTCTGCACTTGAGTCCAATTAATCAGAGGAAAATGAGTCAAACAAAGATAACAATGTATTTTCATTTCTCTCTCTCTCTCTCTCTCTCTCTTGGGTGCCACGGGCGGAGGGGATACATGAAAGTGGTGTGTGGGGTTTTCTTTTTCCCTTCTCCATATAACATTCTGATAAAATTATTCTTATAAGAACGCATAACTCAAATGGAGAGGTAAGACTGCACATTGTCGTTTCCCATTTATTGCTATATGCAAAAATGCAAAATAAAGAAACTTAATTTGTGTAGAGATTAAATGTGAAACAAATTAGTTTTACAGAATTTAAGCACCTCACCAACATTATGATGTCACCACTAAACCATCATGACTTGAAGTGGAAAACTTTGAATATAAAAGGGGTATAGATATAAAAGAACAGCACACTGAAATGAAAATAATTACCTGAAACGTGACTCCCTTCTCTGTGATGTCTGCCAAATGCAGTAAGGAGACCTAACAGCATTAGAGAAGTTGGCAACCTAGATGTCATATAATCACTTTACAATCCATTTAAAATAAATTTTAAAGCTTTTGGAAAACTATCTATACAGACGAAAATCAGGTTAAACACTTAGAAAAGACAGTAGAAAATCATCATAAAAACTCTTCAACAAAGGAAAATGTGCAAGAGGAAATAAACAATGAATGAAATGAGTACAGGGTAATAAAAATATAGTCATGATTGTAAACTTCTAGGACTTCATTGAAGAATAACATATTCGCTATAAGGGGAAGAGGAACCTAATACCACAAACAAGCAGCTTAAGTTCCTTTCACTCAGAAATAATGATACTTAGTAATAGGCCACCGTGTCAAATATAATCAAGTAGAGAAAAGTGCAACAGAAATGCGTATAAACATGCATAGATAAATGTACAAAAAGTCTATTTATATCTATCAATTTGTTTTGGTGATACTTCTCTTATCATGCACATGCATTGATATAGCCTTCGTCTAGTATAACTTTCAGAAAAATTAACACATTTCACTAAAGATTATCTCTTTTAACACTCAATCCTTTTGGGGATTAGTATCTATTTAATCAGCATGCAGTTTGTTCGCGAGATCAAGTGCAAGACACAAAGAAAGACAATGGAGACTATATTAGTTATATTCTTATTGGCAACAACCCCTTCATCTCCCTATTGATGAGCTAGTTACCACTACTTCAATATTAATGTCACAATTCAATGCGTTTGTCATTGCTAAGTTATTGTAGTATTTGCTTCCTTCATTTTTTAGTGATCAAAAAAGACAAATACCACCTGAAATTTCCTTAACATTCACTTTCACCATTTGTGGTGATGCCATAAGAAGACACAAACAAATAAAATGGTCCCAACAGTTGTGTTCATAATGCAACAATACTCAATTTCATAAAACAAACAGGATTGATGGAGACAACGAATGGTCACCCATGAAGCATTTATGGTCTTATCTATCATAAGGCAAACAAAAAAGGTGACTGGCCAAAGATATAACAATAAAATATTAGACAGTATTTTTCAGAAATCAATAGTAAGAGGATATTGTAGTTCTATAGAAAAGTGAGAAACAAATATTAATTTTTTGAGTGGGGATGGGAGCTGAGGAGGATGAAGAATAAAAGTAAAACTAACCATTACAGAGATTATTAAATTCAAGACATTAAATGATGATTGACAAACCATTTGAAAACCACCAGAGTCAGTAAGAAGCGCCCTTGGCCAGTTCATAAATTTGTGGAGACCTCCCATCTCATCAATGAGCTCAGAAGTAGGACGGAGAGCCAAATGATAAGTGTTTCCAAGAATAATTTGGCAACCAATGTCCTCTAGCTGGTTATTTGTTAAACCTTTTATAGTCCCTGAAAATTTAAATGCTGCATGAACTGATTTGTGAATCCAACATATTGTTAGTAATATCGACCAATATATGGCACCATCAACCTTCTTTATCTTCAACAAACTATCCTATATAATAATACCACCCATGTGTATTAAAATCATGTGTGCTCCATGAAAGTGGTTGAGTAACATGTAATTACCTTAAAACACGTGGTTAATAAAGGGAAGCGGACCAGTCCAAAATCGGTGCAAGGAAATAATAAGTGCTTCATTAACCTCTTATGATACAAAAAACATGGTATATCCGTTAATCAGCTACTCCATGGAAAATGAAAATCCTAAAATTACCAATCGAAGGCATATATTTTCCATCAATTGGACAAGATCTTAGTTGTGACACTTCGAATCACTCAAACCCTCGAGTAGACGATTGACATCCAACCTTCATACAATAGACCAAAATGATGCAACAAAGCATCCAGAATGAAGTTATAAGTAAGTTCAAACGTCCAATAAGTCAATGCAGTCAGAAACAGAACCAAATGTCTACGATCACAATAAGACTTCCAGACTTCATACCATCTATCAGAGCACTTCAATCAAATATTCTGAATAGGTACAGGGAAGTTCAAATGTAGACAAACATTCATAATCAAGATCGGACTCCAAACTCATGAAATGAACTGAAGTGCCAGAGGAACCAACAAGAAGTCAAAATTAGAGTTCAGATGTACTTAGTCTAACAATGTGTTAAGTGCTATAATTTTCACAGGTCCAAATATAGATACATCTGAAACATGGAGCAAAAAATTGGAGAACTTACTCGTAGACTGTTCAAGAACAAGGTGAAGACATGTCAACAGAGGTTGAAATTTGAAATCATATTTATGATGGGTATTGTAAGTTAGTCATTTGACCATCGATTTCTCTCCTTTACCTTTCCAAGCCATTTCATCTTAATTTGTTACTTTGAGAGTACATTTCAGAAGTCGAATCATAATTTGGAAGTAAGATACTTGTACACGTAGCTATGTATTTAAGGTTCAAAAGTCTGCATAAAGATTTAAAACTACCAGTTCACAAGTCTCAAACTCAATTCCAGATATCCAGAATCAATTACGATCTCTAAAACACATTTCCTTGAAACTTGGTAGTTTCGTTAAAACTCATATATGAAGTGACACTTATTTTTTTCACCTAACCATTTCCATTTTGGGTTTTAATGCTCAATAATGACAGTCTATCAAACCATTAATCTTAATTAACATTATCCTCTCATAGTTTTTCGTCCAATATGAGCCAGTTTTCTGCTAACAATCCGCCACCAAATTTATTTTTCTGCAAAAACAATATTTCAGGTTTAAAATTTAATCTTTCAAGACTTCATATAAATAGCATAGGATAATTTGAACAAATTCTTCAAACATCTTCTAAGACTTGCAACTCAAACCTTACTTTGTTATTAGATTCATATGTTCCAAGTCCTCATGTTATTATAACACATTATGTTGTATGGCCAGGTTGGTACAATGAATTGGACCCCACACATCAATAAACAAGCATATTACTATATGTCATTCTTCTTTAATCTGGTCTAATTTGATATAGTCTTGCTTAACAAACATCACCAGGTTCCAATGTTATTGTGAAAAATGGTTGGTAAGGTGATCTAGACCAACAAGTCAATGAATAAATAAAATGATGCATGTATGTTCTTTAATCTTGTCCAGTTAGATAGGATCAGCGTACGAAACATGCTCAACATGTTCTAATGTTATTGTGACCCATTATACAATAGAGTATGTTTGGTAAGTCAAACTAGATTGGACAACACAACAAGCAAACATTTATAGTCTCTATCTATAAATTGGTTGTCCTGATCCACTAGTGCAAAAGGGGCATTGGTGTTGAAAGTTATAGTATTGCAGTTATTGTAAATCCAAAGGTGACCTTTGGTAGTAGATGTATGTCTAGTTGGACTTAACCATTCCAAACAATTTGTTAATCTTCCTTTTCTCTCAATTTTTTTGTATTTATTTTTCTTTCAAGCATTTTCAATAATCAAATGAACTGTCACAACCTCACAATTTGATGCAAAATTTGCAATTAAACTTTTGAAAGTTAAAAACTGTCTAGGACCCTTCACTTGGTAGAGTTCTATATCCACTCCTCTATATAACTTATTTTTGTAATATTCCAAAACAACATACTTTCCTTGACCTCTTTTGACACAAATAACAACAAACATAGTCCCAAATCTGCTACAAAAATGATTAAAAAAAAATCTAATAACCAATTAAAGGTGCCTATTTTTTCATATAGTGATGATGACATAAAAGATTTCATGGTAGAGAAAATATATGCATTGCTAAGCAACATATGAATAATAGAAGTTCCAACCTTGTGTACCGACAGGCATGAATAGAGGCGTTTGGCACACAAAGTGAGGAAGTGTAAGTTGAGCTGCACGAGCACGATTAAATCTCCCAAGAATCTAACATAACAAGTACAAAATTAAAGCTTATATGGTATCAAATAAGAGTAAAAAAGAAGTGTTGAAGTAATCTTACTATATACTAATGGCCTGTAAAGAGTAAGCCTCCGCTTGGCAACCAATTCATAAATGGTTCATATATTCGGTCAAAATCAAACATTAATTTCAACAACACATTTATCCAAAAAAAAAAAAAAGTCAACCACACATTCATAACTAATACTCATTTATTACCGCACAATTCGTGGGACCCACAACTATTCATCTTTGTAAATAATTTATAAATTTGTCAAACGGATGCTAAGTTAAAAGAAAAAAATGAGATCATAGAATAAATTGATATTGTCTACATTTATGATAGTAGATAATAAGCAAAATTATTGGATTTGAATCACCATCCAAAACAAGGCCCGAAATAATTAAAATAGTAATAACTATCTGTTGATAAACCAAAATAACGCATGTGTGAAGCACATCTCTTGTTCCAAAATTCTCTTAAATATATGTAATTGAACTAAGCATCAAAACAACAAGGATAATATAAGCTCATTCATGAGATGCAAGTTAAATTCGGCATTAAATTAACCAACATAGTGTGCTGAGAATTGTCAAAAGATTACCTCAAATCGAAGAGCCATCTAATAAATATACTTCTCTTCCCTCCAGCACCACTCTGAATATGGAATTTCGACAAAAGAATATCATTCAAAAGAAAAATGCAGTAATTCTTCATAGCATGAAAATACACGGCAAATTCAGAAACAGAACGTGAATAATGTTAAAGAAATATGCATAGGCGCAGATTATTACCACCAAATAAGAATCAATAGGAGTGCTTCCGGAAACTAGTGGAGCGGGCGGCGGGAGAGGGAGCCCTAAATTGCTTGTATATAAATACGCAAAAAGACAGCGCGAATGCCAAAGTTATCGTTGCGTTACATGTACTACGGATTTTTGAATGGGTGCTGAGTTGACTGGAGACACGAGGTCAACTTTACCCTTTTGACGGTGGAACAAGGAACGAGGGCTAAGCTTTGGATCAATTAAACCACTTTGTCCTTTAAAAAAAAAAAATTGGCACTTTTGTTGTCGCCTCTAACATTGTGGTGGGATCCATATGAATTAATAAAAAAAAAAATCCCCCCATCGTAAGAGGGCTGTTAGGAGGGTGTCAAACCCTGCCTAGCAGCCCAACATTGTTCAAATTGGATTTCTCTACTTGTACATAAGCAGCAAAATTTCATCAGATGCTAGTATGACAGTATCTGGTGTTCTTTTTTTCCACTATCGAATAAAAATGTAAGAGTATTCTGGTAGCATTTTTCTGTACACATAACAAGACGGTTAAAAATTTAGGGAAATTTGAGGAGTGTAATCTCAAGACATGTTTTAGCCCTGTTTGATGGTCATTTTCTCTTAAAAATAATATTTTGAATAGTAATTTTTAGAACAATTTATGGTTAAAATGTAGGAAAAATTTTGGATTCACATACAGAATATTTTATTGTACAAATGTGTAATTACAAATGAGTATATAGAAAAAAAAAGTTTGAAAATAATAGTTGTCAAACATGGACTTCATCTTTCAAAAATGTGTGGTAAAAAGACGTCTAGATGGTCTTGTTCATTGAAATTACCTACCGCAAGTGCACGGGTCACGTTCAAATAATAAAGTGGACTTATGAGTCCGAATTGTCGACTAGTAAATTTAATTATAACGATAACACACACATTTGAAAATTAAGAAAAATAACTAGAAACTTCACAAAAATAACAAATCTAAAAATGGAAGAAATTTTGAAGGATAAAGTAGTTGGGATTCATGATTTTGTTTATTCGTCGCCTAAGTAATTTCTCACAAGTAAATTAACAAATTACTCATTTAGAAGGTTAGACACGTTTTTTCGATTTTAGTTAATTACATCTCTCAAATGAAATTACACATAATTGATTGGTTTAACCTACTATATCTCTACGTCGATTAAAATCAAACAACCGCATTATTTTTTTATAAAAATAGTTCAATAGGGTCACCTATAGTTAGAAGTATATCTCTACCCCTTATAAAAACTTATGGTATTTACTATTTGGTCTAAAATGCACAATCTTCTTTCGAACAATACACGAATTACTAAATAATTGCATTTACTAGCCAAATAAATGAAGAGCAACAAACACAATAGTAAATACACAAAAAATGAGTAACTTAACATTAAAGAGCAGGTATTAAAATAAATAAATTTAGGTTAAGCTACATCATAAATCCCAATATCAAAAAATTGCTCATTTTATATATATTATAAAAAAATAAAAAAAATCCATAGCAATGCATTACAATAGGAGAAATATAATAGATGAAATACACGATAAAGATAAAACTCTTTTTGGTTGGATTCTTGAAGCAATTGTATGGATTGATCTTGTTTTAGGTTTATACTATTGTCAATTCAGTGGACAAAATGACTAATTTGTAACGTGTTGTAAAAGTCAAGGACCTATGGTGCAATTTGTGCAAATTGGGTTATGAGGTCTAGGGTTCGAGCATGAAAAGAGGAGAAACACAACGTCGCATTTTTGCTAACTTCTCGCCCAGTGGCGCTCGAGTAACAAAAATAGAATACATGTCGTCCGCATGTCGTCGAGCTCTCGCTCAAAAGACAATGCGTCACTCGTCTGTCGTTGAGCCCTCCCTCGAGTGACAGGTCGATCCAGGAAAATCATATTTTGCTGTTTTGAAGTATTTTTTCCGACACATTCAGCATAACTACCCTCTCTTAAAAATACCCAAGCATATGCACGAAAATTAAGGTGGTTGTTCATTGTGCCTCTTTGCTATAATCTATTTTCTCTTAATTTTATACAACCATAGAATTGGGAAAACATCAAATCCATTGAATCCATAACACCTACTTCCTAAACACTTTTGGGAAGGCACTTTCTCAGTTGAACTTCAGAGNTTGCTATAATCTATTTTCTCTTAATTTTATACAACCATAGAATTGGGAAAACATCAAATCCATTGAATCCATAACACCTACTCCCTAAACACTTTTGGGAAGGCACTTTCTCAGTTGAACTTCAGAGACTGCTGGAAGTTGAGAGAGGTTGGACTACAAGAGCTGGAAAAGCATAAGGCATTGGAACAGGTTCTTGGAATTCCACTTGGAAGAGACAATTGCTGAAGATCTTGGAGCATATCTGAGAGCAGGTCATAGAGTTAGCAGGAAATAGATCGGGAAGTATAGTGGAGTTGGTTAAATAGCATCTGATTATAACTCACTTTGTATTGTTTATAGTGGATGTAACTGGCTTGGTCCCGGAGTTTTTACCCAGTTGGGTTTCTCCATCATCAACATTATATTATTTACCAATTTCCTTATTACTGCGGTTATTCAACATAAGATAATTGGACTTATATGCTTTAATCATCTAGAAATAATTAAAAGTGACTTGTCGTTTTGATTGATTAATTCCGCACATAGGGTCAAAACTAAGAGCCTGTTTGGTAAAA